>ML246535.1:0-89623 GCA_005239495.1 Nicotiana undulata
TCATCAAAATCACAATTTCAATTCCATCCTTGTCCCTTCTCACATCTCACCCTTATTTCTCCTGTTGCGGCGTGAAAGCCGATCCCACCTGACAATTGTTGCGGCGCGCAACCCGATCCCACCTGACAATTACACTCACACCAACGATGACAAATCACAATTCAATCACAGAAAATTTCAGCAATAAGAATACAACTTCTTTACACAGCCTTTAGCATATACATTTATACTCTTGGATTCATTATCCTTTTAGCACCGTTTTTCATAACGTGGTAGTGTGGTGGTCAACTAAAGACAGACAAGTATTACACTTCACACATCAACATAACTCGGAGAACCAGTTGCAGATATTTATAACAATACACGTACTGTATGCTCGAACACCACAAGTGATTTTACAAAGATTAAAGTTAGCCATACATACCTGGAGTCGAGTTTCCCTTTTCAACTTTAACNTACAGGCCAACCCTCCCTTTGTTTAAAAATAAGAAAATTAATGGAAGAAAAAAAAGGGTTTGGGAACCCTTACCTGCTAGAATGGGGAAGAAGGAGATTACTCGAATTACCAGGCCTGAGAGACCTTGAAAATCACTTTGATGGAAGGACCACTTCCTTTCTCAAGAACTCTCCTTTCCTTCTCTCTATTTTGTTCAGAAAACTTGTTAAAATGAAAGGGGGCAGGGGTTAAATGAAACTGGGGTCGGGTATAAAAATTTAGAAAATTAAAAGACCGTGTCGAATATGCGGTCAGGAATGCGATCGCATTCCTGACATGCGGTCCGCATATTGGACCGCAGAATGGCCCCCAGGTGGGCCAAATTTTGAAAACATTCTGCCCGGGTATGCGACCACTATGCGGTCCGCATACACGTTATGCGATCGCATTATGCGTCGCATAACACCCCTTCAGTTGGGCAGTGATCTGCCCGTGTATGCGACCACTATGCGGTCCGCATACACGTTATGCGATCGCATAGTGCGTCGCATAACACCCAATTTCTGGAAAAATTAAGTTCTTCCTATTCCCGGGTTAATTTTACAAAATCAAGGTCTGTTTTAAGAATTTCCTCAGAGATAACAACTCGGAGACTTATTCGGGAATTATTTTAAGCAAGAAATTTTACGGGTCTTTACATTCTCCCCCCCTCCCCTAAAAATCATTCGTCCTCGAATGAGTATTTTGGAAATCATTTGGTTTTTTGAAAACATGATATGCAAACCTTCCAATTTACACCAACTCCAGTATTTTCAGAAAATTTCGCCAGAGTCTCCTTTGTATTTAGACCTATCCACCTGACAAAGAGCCCCCGAAACACATTTCCAAGCATCATTACACAAATTTTGTTATCCCTACAACTGGTATACCATTCATTACCTCAACACTTGCACATATCCAATTACCTTGACAATTACATATGGTTCATCCTCTTTTCATCACAATTTAGCATAAGACTCAATTAGTGGCACATAATTTGCACATAACTTTGGCCCATTCCAGTGCGCCTTATACAGTTCAATCACTCCAATAGATCATAGACAATTCTTCTAACCATTACCAATCTACACTACTATTAATAACTTACTTAGCACATTTGTTTCACAAAACCTTTATTTGCTTTATAGGTGGCACACCACCTAGTTAACAATTTGTATATAGTTTTAGCACGCATTGGAAAGTTACAACAATGAGGCAATTAGGAGAGGAAAGAAAAATGGGGTACCTTGGCACGAGTCTGAGTACAACATCAAATTGCCTTGGAACCATAATTCGCACGATCACTACTACACTTGCTCTAACAGATGGGGGTATTTTTCCTTAATTTCTTTCTCTGTTTCCCACGTGGCTTCCTCGACTCGTTGGCTTCTCCACAACACTTTAACAGAAGAAATCTCTTTGTTTCTCAATCTACGGACTTGCCTATCAAGAATAGCAATCGGAGCCTCCTCGTATGATAGCTCTTCATTAACCTCAATAGTCCCAACTGGCACGATGGCGGATGGATCTACAATCACTTTCCTCATCATAGACACATGGAACACTGGGTGCACTAATGACATTTCATGGGGCAATTCTAACCTATAAGCCACCCGTCCTATCCTTTGAGCAATCCGATATGGCCCGACGTACCTTGGGCTCAACTTCCCTTTCTTCCCAAACCGCATAACTCCCTTCATGGCGGACACCTTTAAGAACACCCATTCATCTACCTGGAACTCCAATTCCCTTCGACGAACGTCCACATAAGATTTCTGACGACTCTGAGCAGTTTTCATCCTCTCTTGAATGACTCTAACTTTTTCCATAGCTTGGTGCACAAGATCTGGTCCTAACAATTCTGCTTCACCAACCTCGAACCATCCGATCGGAGATCTACACCTCCTTCCGTACAATGCCTCAAACGGGGCCATTCGGATACTAGCATGGAAGCTGTTATTATAAGCAAACTCGACAAGCGGCAAATGATCATCCCAATTACCCTTGAAGTCTAAAACACAAGCCCGTAGCATATCTTCGAGCGTCTGAATAGTCCGCTCTGCCTGACCGTCAGTCTGTGGATGGAAAGTCGTGCTGAGATTTACCATAGTACCCAAACCTTGCTGGAATTTCCGCCAAAAATTAGCTGTAAACTGGGCCCCTCGATCTGAGATAATAGAAACTGGAGTGCCATGAAGTCTAACTATCTCCTTGATGTACAATTGGGCATACCGTTCCGCTGTGTCGGTGGACTTGACTGGCAAAAAGTGAGCTGATTTCGTGAGTCGATCCACTATCACCCAAATCGAGTCGAACTTGCGCTGAGTGCGAGGTAACCCTACCACGAAATCCATATTGATCATCTCCCATTTCCACGTCGGTATTTCCATATGTTGAGTTAACCCACCGGGTCTCTAATGCTCGGCCTTCACCTGTTGACAATTCGAACATTTGGATACATGGTCCGCCACATCCCTCTTCATACCGCTCCACCAATAAATTTCTCGGAGATCATGATACATTTTCGTAGAACCTGGGTGCACAGAATACCGGGAGCTATGAGCCTCCGCCATTACCCTTTGCCGAATATTATCTACATCTGGAACACATAGCCTACTTTGACATCGCAACACTCCATCATTGCTGCCGAGTGAAAATGCCGAAATCTTGCCATTCAGAACTGCCTCCTTCAACTGTGCCAATGCTGGATCAATAAACTGCTTCTCCTTGACTTCCGCTACAAGTGACGATTCTGCCCCATTATGCACCATAACTTCCCCTTCGCCTGAGGTCGAAAGACAAACCCCCAAGCTGGCCAATTGATAAACCTCCTGAGCCAAGGGCCTCTGATCCGCTTTCAAATGAGCCAAACTAACCATAGACTTCCGACTGAGAGCGTCGGCCACCACATTCGCCTTTCCTGGATGGTACAAGATGTTCATATCATAATCCTTAATTAATTCTAACCACCTCCGCTGCCTTAGATTCAGTTCCTTCTACTTGAATAAATACTGAAGACTCTTGTGGTCTGAGAACACATCCACGTGGACTCCATAAAGATAATGCCGCCAAATTTTTAATGCAAACACCACAGCCGCGAGCTCCAAATCATGCGCCGGATAATTCTTCTCGTGATTCTTGAGTTGCCTTGAAGTATACGCTATGACCTTCCCACATTGCATCAACACACACCCCAAACCAACCCTTAAAGCATCGCAATAAACCACAAATCCCTCTGTACCTTCTGGCAAGGTCAATACCGGTGCCGAAGTCAATCTCGATTTCAATTCCTGAAAACTTTTCTCACAAGCGTCGGACCATTGGAACTTCACTGTTTTTTTGCATCAATTTAGTCAATGGGGAGGAGAGGGTAGAGAATCCCTCCAAAAACCTCCAATAATACCCATCTAGGCCCAAGAAACTGCGAACCTCCGTCGAGGTCGTGGGTCTAGGCCAATCTTTCACTGCTGCGATCTTCTGGGAATAAACCTGAATCCCTTCTCTGGAAACAACATGACCCAAAAACGCGACTGATTCTAGCCAAAACTCACATTTCGAAAATTTAGCATACAGGTGGTGATGACGAAGAGTCTGTAGGACTGCTCTAAGGTGATTAGCATGATCTTCCCGACTCCGCGAGTAGACAATGATGTCATCAATAAAAACAATCACGAACGAGTCTAGAAATGGCTTGAAAATCAGATTCATAAGATCCATAAAAGCTGCTGGAGCATTGGTCAGCCCAAAGGACATTACCAGAAATTCAAAATGACCATAACGAGTCCTGAAGGCGGTCTTAGGAATATCCTGCTCCCTGATCTTCAACTGATGATACCCAGACCGTAAATCAATTTTGGAGAAGAACCTCGCACCTTGCAATTGATCAAACAAATCATATATTTGAGGCAATGGATACTTGTTTTTAATAGTGACTTTGTTGAGCTGCCGATAATCAATACACATCCGAAGCAACCCATCCTTCTTCCTGACAAAAAGAACTGGAGCATGCCACGACGACACACTCGGCCGAATGAACCCCTTATCTAATAGATCCTTCAACTGCTCCTTTAACTCCCTTAACTTTGCCGGCGCCATTCTGTATGGTGGAATAGATATTGGTTGCGTATTTGGTAGTACATCAATCCCAAAATCAACCTCTCTATCTGGCAGAATCCCTGGAAGCTCGTCCGGAAATACTTCAAGAAACTCATTCACGACTGGCACGGACTCGGGGGCCGACACTTCTGAAGCGGTGTCCGCGACCTGGACCAAATGATAGATACACCCCTTCTTAATCATCTTCGAGGCCTTAAGGCAGGAGATAAACCTACCTTTCGGCACCACACCATTCCCCTTCCACTCAATAACCGGCTCATTAGGAAACTCGAGTCTCATGACTCTCGTTCGGCAGTCGAGCTTGGCAAAGCACGAATAAAGCCAGTCCATTCCCATAATAATATCAAAGTCTACCATCTCAAGTTCAATAAGATCGGCCGTGGTAACGTGACCACATACCGTGACAACACAATTCTTATAGACTCGCGTTGTTGTGATAGAATCACTAACCGGAGTTGATACGGAGAACGGCTCATGAAGCTGCTCGGGTTTTATCCCAAAACTTAAAGCAATAAACAGGGTAACATAGGACAAGGAGGACCCCGGATAAATAAGAGCATAGCAATCAAGTGCTTGAACACTCAGAATACCTCTGACAACATCTGGGGAAGCATCCGCGTTCTTGCGACCACTCAAAGCATAGAATCGGCTGGGTCCGCCTATACCACGAGCCCCACCCCTAATTACACCACGCCCTGCTGGAGCTGGAAGACGCACTGAAGATGTGGCGGCTGAAGAACCGAATGACTGGGCAAACCCCCTACCCATGCCCTGACTGGGCGCACGACAATCCCGCTGAAGATGACCCCTCACCCTACACCTATGGCATATCGGGAGATCCAAATAACATGCCTCAGTATGGAACCCTACGCACTGAGGGCACAGAGCCCTCCCCTGCTGCTGGAACCTTCCTCTGGGATGACCTGACTGATGGGGTCTCCTGCTGTCGGATCGTGATCTCCAATGACTATTCGGCTGATGACGGTGTACGGATGGCGGTGCACTGGCTGAAGACTGAGCATAAAAATGGGATGACCCTGATGGCCCCCTCCCATGAGCTGGTCTCTCCCCTGAAACTGCGCTCCCTGAATGACCCACCGACCGGGCTCTGCTGCTACTCTCTCTGTCTGCCTGTATCTTCAGCTTTCTAGCCTCCGTAGCCTGGGCGAATCCCACAATATTCCCATAATTCATGTCCGAGTGCAATCCGCTGTAGCAGCCTCATTCACAACCAAAGGACTGAGACCCTGAACAAATCGTCGAACTCGAGCATCCATGGTCGACACTAACTGGGGAGCATACTTGGACAACCTTACGAACTCCATGTGGTACTCCCAAACACTCATACTGCCCTGCTTGAGGACCTCAAACTTAGTAGCACGGGTTTCAACAGTCTCGACAGGCAAAAAGTGATCCATAAACGCATCCACGAACTCGCTCCATCTAGCCAGAGGACTTCCCTCTCCACGGGAACCCTCCCACATCTCAAACCAGGAATATGCCGCTCCCCTCAGCCTGTACGAAGCTAACTTAACCCCCTCTGTCCCTGTAGCCTTCATCACCCAAAGGGTCTTGCACATCTCATCTAGAAAATCTTGTGGATCGGCCTCTGGATCCGTACCTGAGAACTCTAGAGGGGCCAACCGCAGAAACTGGTTGACTCTGGAGCCGGCGAAATCTCCCTGTCCGCTGGAGGACGCAAGGGTTGCATGGGATCTTTGGGCCTATGCGGCCACCAACTGAGTTAACATATGAATAGTTTCTCTGAGGTCCCTCTCAGACGTGCCGGGACCGGAAGCTGGAACCGTGGAGGGATCATGAATGTCAGCGGGAGGGATTGCAGCACCCTCCGCCGCCGCAGGAACATGAATGCTTTGATTCGGAATAGAAGGGTCCGGAAAATTCAAAGCCGGGGAGTCACTCTCATCCACACTACCAGGTACATGATTCACAGCCACACTTGGGGTGGCATTGGCCTCAAGGCCGAGTCGAGCTCTCTTCTTTGGTGCCATTGCTGAAAAATTTCGGAACAAAGCACGAATTAGACAAGGACATTTTCACTCTCCACTTCACCGCACGATATAGAATAACAATGAAAAGAGTAATTTCCTAAATGTCCGTGTAGCCCCCTAATTATAAATGTGGTCGACAACACACCGATAAGAAGGGCTCTACTAGACACGGCTCCGAGACATCCTAGGACCCTTTTAAAACCTTAGGCTCTGATACCAAGTTTGTCACGCCCCAAAACCAAGGGACACGACCGGCACTCGACCGGGTAGTCCCAGTCAAGCGGACCTGGATTCTTTTTTCCCTCCCACGTATTACCTCGAAGTTTCCGTTGTGCATTATTCAATTATAATTAAGACGCATTCTTACATTCTGAAATTAAACCATAGAAGTCTGTCGTTTCCAACAAGTGATACAATACTTACAAATATAAATAACACACAGTCTACTTTACGTGGTCTACAAGTCATACTGCCCCAAATACATAAGTACATAACCCACAATTCTTGTCTACGGAGCCTCTAGGAGTACGACAGAGTTATACAATACTTGCCGGTAACAAGGCTCCGGCTATACCTTACACAAGTACCAAAATAAGAATCCGGGAGGAAAGGTGGCATGAACCACACTGGGCCCCGAGAGAAGAGCGGCTCACCAAAACAGCTGATAGGACGAAGAGGAGGCAATACTATCGGTGTGCTGAAGTACCTGCTATAGAACCACCTACAATCATCACAAGAATGTAGTGCCCCCGGCAAAAGGGACGTCAGTACATTTGAATTGTACTGGTATGCATGAACAAACTTTACTCTAAGTAAACTCAATAATGCACATGCAAGAGACAGACAGAGAGTCACACAATTACTGCACAAGACATAGAAAGATATACAATGGAAGTTCCATAATTTTCACTTCATCAAAATCACAATTTCAATTCCATCCTTGTCCCTCCTCATATCTCACCCTTATTTCTCCTATTGCGGGGTGCAACCCGATTCCACCTGACAATTGTTGCGGCGCGCAACCCGATCCCACCTGACAATTACAATCACACCAACGATGACAAATCACAGTTCAATCACAGAACATTTCAGCAATAAGAATACATCTTCTTTACTCAGCCTTTAGCATATACATTCATACTCTTGGATTCATTATCCTGTTAGCACCGTTTTTCATAACGTGGTAGTGTGGTGGTCAACTAAAGACAGGCAATTATTACACTTCACACATCAACATAATTCGGACAACCAATTGCACATATTTATAACAATACACGTACCGTATGCTCGAACACCAAAAGTGATTTTACAAAGATTAAAGTTAGCCATACATACCTGGAGTCGAGTTTCCCTTTTCAACTTTAACTCACAATCACCGAACCGACTAGTACCGTCAATCCAGTTCACAATTAGACATATTCAGCTCAGAATTGGAAGTCATGCATGCAATTCGGACTCTCTCAAGCATTTTGTCAAACACTATGTGAACCCATTAAATTACCAACCCTATCTTTGTGAAGTTTACCCCAACCCGCTCCCTTTTTCTAGATTAACACCATTATTAAACATGCATGCAAGGTCTTAGCTAATATTTTGAAGAATCAATACAGGCCAACCCTCCCTTTGTTTAAAAATCAGAAAATTAATGGAAGAAAAAAAAAGGGGTTGGGAACCCTTACCTGCTAGAATG
This sequence comes from Nicotiana undulata, assembly GCA_005239495.1. Classification (NCBI taxonomy): domain Eukaryota; kingdom Viridiplantae; phylum Streptophyta; class Magnoliopsida; order Solanales; family Solanaceae; genus Nicotiana; species Nicotiana undulata. Next base: position 8,294 of record ML246535.1, read on the forward strand.
GGGAAGAAGGAGATTACTCGAATTACCAGGCCTGAGAGACCTTGAAAATCACTTTGATGGAAGGACCACTTCCTTTCTCAAGAACTCTCCTTTCCTTCTCTCTATTTTGTTCAGAAAACTTGTTAAAATGAAAGGGGAAGGGGTTAAATGAAACAGGGGTCGGGTATAAAAATTTAGAAAATTAAAAGACCGTGTCGAATATGCGGTCAGGAATGCGATCGCATTCCTGACATGCGGTCCGCATATTGGACCGCAGAATGGCCCCCAGGTGGGCCAAATTTTGAAAACATTCTGCCCGGGTATGCGACCACTATGCGGTCCGCATACACGTTATGCGATCGCATAACACCCCTTCAGTTGGGCAGCGATCTGCCCGTGTATGCGACCATTATGCGGTCCGCATACACATTATGCGATCGCATAGTGCGTCGTATGACACCCAATTTCTGGAAAAATTAAGTTCTTCCTATTCCCGGGGTACTTTTACAAAATCAAGGTTCGTTTTAAGAATTTCCTTAGAGATATCAACTCGGTGACTTATTCGGGCATTATTTTAAGCAAGAAATTTTACGGGTCTTTACACAGAGGTCTTGACTCACTTCAATTAGGGAGTCATGATTCAAACGAGTATAAATTGTATCAAATAAGGAAAGAATCACTTAGAAGGTTGATTCTACCATAATAGGAGTAATAAAGAATGTGGCATGTAATAAAGGTTAAGCACATAATATTTCAAGTAAGGAAAATATATACTGAGCGTGTTTATATGGTAAAAATATAAATTAGTTCTGGAAATTAGTCAAAGAATCACGGATGGGACTAAAATCACAATGAATCAGTCTTAATTAAGGAAAAACATCTCACAAGCAATTCAAATCAATATGAGATTATAAGGGACATGCAAAAAATTATAGATTCAAGGAGAATATCACACATGAGCGAGGTAACATGTTATAGGCAAGGATAAACAGGAAACCAACCTTAATTAAAGAAATATCTCAAGAATCAGTATAGAATATTGTAACGCCCCGACCGGTCGTTTTGCGTATTCGGACCCCGTTCCCTTAAATAAGACTTTCCGTAGTGGCTTATTGTGATTTGGAAGTGTTTAGAATGGTATAGGAACACTTGGTTCCTTAAGGTTGAGTTTTAAGGCCAAGTTTGACTTCGGTCAACATTTTGAGTAAACGACCTTGGAATCGAGTTTCGATGATTCCAGTAGCTTCGTATGATTATTTCGGACTTGTACGTATGTCTGGAATGGATTTTGGATGACCCGGGAGCGTTTCGACGCCAAATAGGGAAATAGAGTTTCCTTAAGTTTGAAATTTGGTTTGGAACGTGATTTTTATGTTATCGAGGTCCGAACGTAATTCCAAGACCGAGAATAGTTTTGTTATGTCATTCATGACTTGCCTGCAAAATTTGGTGTCATTCCGAGTAGTATAGGTCGGTTCGTCGCATTGAAACAGAATTCAGGAACTTAGAAATTGTTAAGTTTGATCCTAGGGGTTTTGGGGTGTGATTTTGAGATTTAGCGTTGTTTTGGGTGTTCCGAAGGCTTGAGCGAGTCCGTATTATGATTTAGGACTTGTTGGTATATTTGGACGGGAGCTCGGGTGGGCCCAGGCGACTCCCAGACCCCACACGAGGCCAAAAACCAGCTGAAAATGCAGCTGGTGCACCTGAACTGGTGTGACCGCAGGTGCGGTTTCCCAGCCGCAGGTGCGGGACCGTTCCTGTGGTCCCAGCCTCGCAGGTGCGGGAATTACGCAGGTGCACACCCAGTTCCGCAGGAGCGCAGCTGCATGTGCGATCTCCAGCTCCGCAGGTGCGGGCCCAGTCTTTCCCTTCCAACTCTGCAGGTGCGAGCCCCGGCTCGCAGGCGTGAGACCGCATGTGCGGTCCTCGAGGCGCAGGTGCAGAACCCTTGTAGGCCAGGCAATGTATTTTCATTTAAACACGGGATTTCCTTCATTCTTTTCATTTTACACCTCCATTGAAGACTTGAGAGCTTGGGAAGAACTCTCCACCACTTAGCTACTGTTAAGGTAAGTGAATTCTACCCTAGAGTTAGATTAATACATGAATTATTAATGGGATTAACTACTAATTTGTGGAAAAATCAAGATTTGGGATATTAACCTAAGGTTGATGAACTTTAGGGAATTTCACCACTTTTCTACCATGAAATCATACAAAAATGATATATTATTGATCCTTAGGCTATGGGTGAGTGTTATCTTCGAGAATTCCCGGAATCCGAGCATGTGGGACCGGGGGTGTATTTTGGGATTTCTTCAAGAATAGTGAATTTTCTAAATAAGTAGGAGAATTTCCATACTTTGAGCATGCATTGACATATTTATATATCATTTGTCTAGGTTCGAGTCCTCGGGTGTAAAGTTTGGAGTTTCGAGCGCGTTCTTGACCGGGAAGTAGATTCTACACGAGGTGAGTCTCCTTTCCAACTTTGTAAGAGGGAATTGTCCCCATAGGTAAATGTGAATGACTGAGTTGTCCTTATTTTCGGGGGCTACGTACGCGCAAAGTGACGAGAGTCCGTGCGTAGCTACTACTCTGTTGTGTCGGGTAGAATTTAGGATTTCACAAGCATGCCCTTATGTGCCTAACCTGTATCTTTACATGTGTTCCTGGTTTCTTATTATCCTTGAATTGACATGAGAATTTAGGAAGCTATGTGTAAGTTTAAGTGCTTAAATCTTTGAATTCAAGAATAATCCATGATAAATTCCTGAATTTCCTGAAAAATTCTATGTATGTCTACGAGCACCAGTGTCGTATGTATGATTCGCGAGTGGCGTAGCCCTATATTTTTGTCAACCGCGTCGTATGATCGATTCGCAAGCGGGGTAATGGATGCATCTATGGTTTGTGCCGCTCGACCCTCGGCAGTGCACATTTATTTTCGCGTCGCTTCGGCCGTACGCTTCGGTATATTATGTGCTATGTATTTGGCTTAGAGTCTTGTTATTATTAAATAAATTACCCCACGTGTAAGGGGAACTTGAGACTTTTGTGGAAATTACTGTTTGACTCATGAGAATAAATTGCAGTTTTGCGTAATTGATACTTCATGCCTTAGTGACTTTCGTGACTACTTTTCTGTCTAGCCTTACTTATCCATGTTATTGGTTATTGACCCTAGTAAGTATCACGTCTACCTCTCGTCACTACTTCTTCGAGTTTATAGGGGATACTCACTGGGTACATATTTGTTTATATGTACTCATGCTACACTTCTGTACTTAATGGTACAAGTTCTGAGGCTGTTGCACCTTGTCACCATTCAGGTGTCCGTCGCTAAGAGTACTACCGGGATTTGACTACACGATGAGCTGCTCTTCCTGGCGTTCCCCAGCAACACTGTGGAGTTTCCATTATTGTTGGATATTCTGTCTATCCTTCCAGACAATTGTACATCTATTTTGTTTATTTTGTATATTCCACTAGTCGCCTGTGGACTTGTGACACTAGGTCTTGGCACACGTAGTTGATTCACTAGTATTATGCTACTCTGTATTATGTTGGTAAACAATTTTTGAGTTACCTTAAATCGCTTTGCCTAACTTCCTCACTTTCATTTAAGGACTGCTTAAATTAAAACTGGACAAGTATTTGAACATCTCATTTATTTAAGTAATTTCGTTAGTAAATTAGTGTTGGCTTGACTGACTTCGGTGATAGGCTCCATCACGACCTAAGTAAGAATTTGGGTCGTGACAACATGGTATCAGAGCTCTAGGTTCACGTAGGTCTCACAAGTCACAGGCAAACCTAGTAGAGTCTTGCGGATCGATACAGAGACGTCTGTATTTATCTTCGAGAGGTTACAGGGTGTTAGGAAAATCTCTCTTTATTATTATTCTATCATGCAGTCGATGGTCTTACTAAATCTCATTCTTCTACTCTCTCACAGATGGTGAGGACTCGTGCAACTCATATTCCAGGCCCGGGAGATGCCGCTACCGCCGTAGTCCGAGGCCGTGGCAGAGGCCGGGGGAGGGCACCGACCTGAGGTAGGGGACAGGGGCATCCCAGAGTTGCTCCATTAGCACCCTAGAGGATCCTATCCTTGAGGAGCAGGGGGAGGTGCCCCCAGCAGATCCAGCTCCGATGGATTTCACGACAGCACAGGGCTTCCAGGAGGTCATGGGCCGTATGATGCGGTTCATGGATACTATGACCCATGCTGGTTTATTTCCAGCGGATCCTGCTACATCTCAGGCAGGAGGGGGAGTTCAGACCCCTACCACCCAGGCCGCAGGTCATGCAACGACAGTATATCAGACTCCGGGTACTCTTCCTGTGGGTGGAGCACAACCAGCAGTAGCACCTGAGCTTAGATCAGCTGCGGACGGTGATCTGCAGAAGTTACTTGATAGATGGACTCGATTACACCCTTCTGTCTTCGGAGGTGAGAGGGGCGAGGATGCCCAGGACTTTATTGATAGGTGCAGGGATAGACTGCACAACATGAGGATTTTGGAGTCCCACGGAGTTGATTTCACTACTTTTCAGCTAGAGGTTAGGGCCCGCAGATGGTGGTAGTCATTCATCCTAGGTAGGCCATCAGGTTCCCTTCCTCTCTCATGGGAGCAGTTCACTCAGCTGTTCCTAGAAAGGTATATTCCACCCTTCGAGAGGGAAGAGTTGCGGTATCAGTTTGAGCAGCTGGAGCAGGGGTAGATGACAGTGACGGATTACGAGGCCAGGTTTTCAGAGTTGTCCCGTCATGCCCTCATGATTCTTCCTACAGATGCTGAGAGAGTGCGGAGATTTGTAGCTTGGCTGCACTTAGGTATTAGGGCCAACATGGCCCGAGAGGTGGAGATGGGTGGGCAATACCTTTGTTCCAATGAATAACTCTTGCCAGTTCGAAGCAGACTTGACTCAACCTTATCCTGATGTGGAAGAATGCATTTCAGCCTTGACTGATCTAACTTAAACTGCTTGAGAGACATCCTCTTGTTGTATTCTCTCATCAACCTCTTGATTTCTCAGACTAACTGCCTCAGTTTCACTCAGTTGAAGCTTCAGGTTATCTCAGAATGCGTGAATCTTTACTTGTTTCCTCAAATGCATCCTTTTATCATATTTAAAATTGTTTCATTGCTTCATGATTAAACTATTTTCAAGACCAGGCTGAGAATTATGCATGCATGTCATGTCACTAGAGTCGGCATGAAAATAACTATAAAAAAAGAGTAACCTAACTAAAAGTTGACCAGAACTACCAAAAACAAGAGATTGCATTAGACAGATGGTGAAAAGGGTTTGAAAGAAACAAGCAAAATAGACATGGGTTACAACCCTGGAACAATCCCGGATAACACTAAACGAGTTACTACCACTAAACGAACTAGGCAAAACAAGAAGAAGAAGGGTTTGAGCCACAAGACCATATCAAGATTACAACCCTGAAATAATCCGGACGACAGAAATGACAACAAAATGAACCACCAAAACTCCTTCTTGGCTAGCGAAGACAGGGGTGTCTTTCCAATCACAAAGCTCAACATCTTAGCCACCGAGTTCCACATCAATGCTACTGGGATCTTCACCAACTTCAATCACATTGTTTTCGCCAAGTGACTCATTGACTCCTTTGAGGCGGTTTGGGGGGGGGGTGTGGAGCAGGCTTAGATGTTAGTGACCGACTACGAGGCTAGGNATTTGCGGCAGTGGCAGAATGGTGACAAGGCTTTCAGAGTTGTTAGTGGTGAATAATGGTGGGGGACGTCGACCAACCCAGGCTTGGTATATTTTTGCCATCTGTCCTTTCAGCCTTAGAGCCTCTTTTTTCAACTCAAATTCTGATTCAACAACCCCCTTAGGCGGATTAACAACACTTCTGTCCTAGTCGTTGCCGGTCATGGCTACCTTGCTATTTGACCTTGTGTTGTACGGATGACTCGCCACAAACCAACCACCTCCTGCTATGATAACAATAAAAGTACCAAAGAGGAGCAAAACAAAGCCAACATTTTGGCGTTAGGGCATTTATCATATAGAATTATCACATTGCGTGCAATGCACCTATCAACAATTAACGGTTCTAGAATGACTTCAAGGGTCACAAGATCATTTGGCATCATCCCAATTTTGTTCATTTCAATCTTCTCTTCTTTTTTTACTAGCACTCCTTGGCTTGCTCATTTTCTTTCCTCTCTTTTCTTTCTAATTATCACCATTTTCTTTCTATCACCCCTCACGTCCCACAAATTCATTCTTTTTTCCCTTTTTCTTTTTCATTTTAAAAATGATTCGATAGAACCCTATGTAGGTTGCCTACGTATCATGTTCCACATGAATCAGACCAAGCGTAGTTCTGAAAAAAAATGATGCATAAAATAAACTAAAAAAAACAAGTATCTTTTTGACTTTTTCATTTATAACTTTTTTTTGATTTTTCAAATACAAAACAAGAAGTACTATAACAAAAGATCCGAAAAACTTAACTAGATTGACAAACTCGATACTACTGTACAAGACTAAAAATTAAAAGAAAATATAATATAGACTCAAAAATAAAAAATTTCCTCAAACAGCTCGTGTGTGCAACAGTCTTGACTAGGATAGTTCAGGGGTATCTGTCATGCTCAAACTCTAGAAAATGGATCCATACCTGAATGGGAAAAATAAGATCAAATAGAGTAGTGCCTCAAGACATGTGACACCTCCTATTGGATACATGCAAGTCATGATTGAGCTATTTTTGCAAAATGACGTATGTGGTCAAGGATGGCTATTAATGCAAAACTCAACAAAAGCGGCCTAAAAATCATGGAAAATGCCCCACTAAGGCTTATATGGCTTCAGACTCACAATAATCATGACTCAAAATTAATTTGCAGAAATGACCCATTTTGCAAAAAACGGCCGAAATGGCCAGAAGTGGCTAAAGTTGCAAACTCAAAAGGACGACCCTTAAGGTAATACGACACCTAGTTGTGAAATAAACATCCTAAGACATGGGTCATTGAACCTCCTTTGCGAAAATGACCTATTCGCAATAATGGTCGATTTGGCCAAAAGTGGCTAGACATGCAAATTCAATAGGAATGGACCTTAAAACTGAGAGGATAACTTGTTGTAGACTTAGGTCTCTAAGACATTGGATAACAAGTCACTTTGAGAAAATAACCTTATTTTGCAAAAACGACCGATGTGACAAATGTGGCTAGACATGCAAGATTTTGCTAAGACCCCGCGAAGCCAAGAACCTAAGACTTACTAGGAAGACCGGACCCTATGTGGGCTGCCTACGTATCTCGCCTCGAAATACAAGAATCAAGTATGCGTAGTTCGGGAAGATTGGATACGGGAAAGAAATTAAATTAAGAAAAACTAATTGAGAGAAAACATATCTTTTTTGTCTTTTTTTTTTTTTGAAAACTGATGCAAAAATGTAAAATATTTTGGGATTTTCTTTTTCTCTCTTTTTTTTTATTTTTGAAAAATGATGGAAAAGTGCAAAATCTTTTAGAATTTTCTTTTTCTCTCCTTTTTTGTGATTTTTTGGCAAGTGATGGAAAGTGTAAAAATATTGGGATTTTCTCTTTCTCTTTTTTTTTTTTATCTTTTTTTTTTTTTTGGAAATGATGGGAAAGTGTAAAATCTTTTTGGATTTTTTATTTTCATTTAATTTTATTTTTCCTTTTTTTTTGAAAAATTTGTGAAAGAAAAATATAACTAAACCTTACTTGCTTCGTTTTTCACCATTCTTTCCCAAATATTAGTCTGCCAAATGACTTTTCTACCCTCAAAGATGCAGCATTTAGCACATATGGATGATTGAATGTCCTTTTGGGCGATAGACCCATTTTGACAAAATTTGGATAGGCCTTCTACAAAGGGATATGGTGCCTAGGACCGAGCCCTACTAGGTCTAAATGATATGATGCAAATATAAATGACCTAAAGGCTGACCTACGTTTGGGGTTCACTAACAAGGCAATGCGGGGAAGCGTATGGTCGATGGTGGCTGCTCAAGCTTTCCACCCACTCCATACGTCCGACGGCTCTCCCTCCTAAAATAAGGGTGACTCAAAAAATAGTTCGTGTACGCGACGCGTACTACGGGACTTGTTGCATGAAGAAGACTCATGGTTATGCAAATGATGACAGTTATAAAGCGGGAACACATAAAGGAAAAACTGTAAACAAATAGACAACTAGCAAATAATAAAACAACATAAACAAAAATAAAAATCAAATAAAGTAAAGAAAACACATAAAAATGTCAACCGAATAACCTAAAAGCCAACAAGATCAAGTACTAGCTTGAACCTGCAACTCGCCAGCAGAGTCGTCAGAGATGTCACACCCCTTTTTTCAAAGAAACTCTACTTAACCCTATATTAAAATAAATAAAAGATTTTGCAAAGTTCAAAAGGATTTTTTAATTTTGAAAGTGATTATAAATTGTGTTTTAAAGGATTAACTCAGAGTCGCCACCTGACATTTGGTTTCGGTGTGTCTGGTCACTGTTTTTAAAAATAATAATTTTTCCTATAAAAACACTTTTTACTCTCAAACTAAGTCCGCACCAGAGATTCAGGTAAGGGAGTTAAGTTGACTCAGGGAGAAGGTGTTAGGCATTCCCCGAGTCCCGTAACTAGTACGGTTGCGTACATGATCAAGTTGGCTTAAAGATATTCAAATTGAGGTAAAAACACGCAAAAGGAAAATAAACACACAAGAGGCTCGAGGTCGTCCTCACCTAATAAAGAAAAATAAAATGAAAAAAATTAAAAATTCTAATCTATCCTACATTGCTTCTTTCGCTATGCTCGTCATGGATTCCCATTACAGAATATTACAGGACATTCCCCAGATAAAATATATACAACGTCTACGGAGCATACTCCTGATAAATGAACTAAGAGACAACCTCTCACCTCGAAAAATGCTAGAACATAAACGCCCTAAAAGTTTGCCTACCCAAGTGTGGTCGGCCTAAACATGCTACTAGCGAATCAAATAAAAGAATAAAAACGTGGAAAAGAATATAATAGGTACAAATTACCTTCTTAATCTTAAATCATCAATCCCCACAAACCAATTCCACTAATTTGAAACCATTTGTACATTATCTTTCTTTTTCTTTTTTAATCAAGCTTAATTAGTAATAGGCTAATAATCCAACAATACTTCCAAAACCAATAGGAAAGATCATGAAAGCAACGTGAATTAAACATACTGGCAATCTCAAGCACATACGCAACAAAGATTTTATTCTATCAAAAATTGATATATGGGATTAAAAGGAAAGATAAGAGTGAGAAATGGACCTCCAAAATGAATATGACTTCAACTGTTTTTGTGATGACCTTTTTAGGTCATCCCGTGTAATTTTAACTGAATATGTGTCATTTATCTCACCTCGATATGCGTGCACAACCCGGGCGCGTAGCCGGAAAGCCTTTATATGGAAAATTGAATAAATATTGAATTTATGATAAATAATTGAATAAAATTGACTTTGCTCAACATTTCTGGTAAACGGACTCGGACCCGTGATTTGACGGTCCCGGAGGGTCCGTAGGAAAATATGGGACTTGGGCGTATGCTCGGAATCGAATTCCGAGGTCCCAAGTCCGAGAAATGAATTTTTAAAGAAAATTATTTTCTGAAAAATATAAAGGCTTTTTGAAAATGAACTTTGATGTGAAACCTGTGTTACCGGTCCCGTATTATGGTTTCGGAGCCCGGAACAGTTTCAATATGGTTATTATGTGAGGTACGTGAAATTTGGTAAGAAACGGACCCCGTTTGAGGTAATTCGGACTAAACAAAAATGGAAAATTTGAAGTTTATGAATTTTTGAGAAAATTCTACAGATTTTGGAGTTTAATTCATTATTTTTGATGTTATTTTGGTGGGTTAATTATTCGAATAAGTCTGTAGGATATTTATGGAGTCGTGTGTATATTGGTTTTTGAGCCCCGAGGGCTCGGGTGAGTTTCGGGTAGGTGTCTGAGTGCAAAAGAGTTGAAAAATCTGGTGTAAAATGCTGTATCTGGTGTCTGGTGATTTACTCTATGCGATCGCATAGGTATAGTCGCGATCGCATAGAGATTAGAGTGGGGAAGGGGTCAGTTGTCACGACCCAAATTCCTATCCAGGTCGTGATGGCGCCCAACACTGGAGTCAGGCAAGCCAACACTAGTTTGCTAACGAAATTACTTAAATTAATGATATGTTCAAATACTTGTCCAGTTTTAATTTAAGAAGTCCTTTGATGAGAGTGAGGAAGTGAGGCAAATTGATTTAAAGTAACTCAAAAATCGTTTGCCATCATAAAACAGAGTAGCATAATACTAGTGAATCAACTACGTGTGCCAAGACCTAGTGTCACAAGTCCACATGCGACTAGTGGAATATACAGAATAAACAAAATAGATGTTCAACTGTCTGGTAGGATAGAAAGAATGTCCAACAATAATGGAAAATCCATAGTGCTGCTGAGGAACGCCAGGAAGAGCAGCTCACCGTGAGTCTAATCCAGATAGTACTCTCAACGACGGACACCTGAATGGTGACCAGGAGCAGCAACCTCAGAACCTGTACAATTAAGTACAAAAGTGTAGCATGAGTAAATATAAACAAATATGTACCAAGTGAGTATCCCGTCTAAACTCGAAGAAGTAGTGACGAGAGATAGACGTGATACTTACTAGGGTCAATAACCAATAACATGAATAAGTAAGGCTAGACAGGAAAAGCAGTCATGAAGATCACTAAGGCATGAAGTATCAATTATAAAAAACTGCAATTTATTCTCATGAGTCAAACAGTAATTACCACAAAAGTATCAAGTTCCCCTTACACGTGGGGTAATTTATTTAATAATAACAAGACTCTCAGTCAAATACATAGCACATAATATGCCGAAGCGTACGGCCGAAGCGACGCGAAAATAAATGTGCACTGCCGAGGGTCGAGCGGCTTGAACCATAGATGCATCCATTACCCTACTTGCGAATCGATCATACGACGCTGTTGACATAAATATAGGGCTACCCCGCTCGCGAATCATACATACGACACGGGTGCTCGTAGACATACACAAAATTTGTCAGGAAATTCAGGAATTTATCATGGATTATTCTTGAATTCAGAGATTTAAGCACTTAAACTTACACATAGCTTCCTAAATTCTCATGTCAATTTCAAGGATAATAAGCAACCAGGAACACATGTAAAGATACAGAGGCACATAAGGGCATGCTTGTGAAATACTAAATTCTACCCAACACAACAGAGTAGTAGCTACGCACGGACTCTTGTCACTTTACGCGTACGTAGCCCCCGCAAATTAAGGACATTTCAATCATTTACATTTACCTATGGGGAAAATTCCTCTTACAAGGTTGGAAAGGAGAGTCACCTCGCGTAGAATCTACCTCCCGGGTCAAGAACGCACCCAAAACTCAAAACTTTACACCCGAGGGCTCGAAACTAGTAAAATGATATATAAATATGTCAATGCATGCTCAAAGTATGGAAATTTTCCTACTTATTTAGTAAATTCACTATTCTTGAAGAAATCTCAAAATACACCTCCGTGCCCACATGCTTGGATTCCGGAAATTTTTGAAGATAATACTCACCCATAGCCTAAGGATCATTAATATATAATTTTTGTATGATTTTATGGTAGGAAAGTGGTGAAATTCCCTAAAGTTCATCAACCCTAGGTTTTTTTTTTGTTACTTTAACCCCTTTGATTTTCACTAATTAGATGTTAATCTACCTAAGTTTTGGTGTAATAATCTAACATTTAAATGGAATTTACTTACCTCTTAGTAGCTAGGCCGAATACCCTCTTGAAAGCTCTCAAAATTGCCAATGGAGGAGAAGAAATGGTGAAAAATGGCCAAATCCCGTATTAAATGAGATCACTGCCTTCAGTGATCTCGCACCTGCGGCTCGAGGACTGCACCTGCGGTCTCGCTCCTGCGAGCTTGGGCTCGCACCTGCGGAAATTGGCAAGGAGGCTGGGGATCGCACCTGCGGAGGGGTTTCCGCACCAGCGGACCCGCTCCTGCGGAAAATGTTCCGCACCTGCGATGCTTGGGACCGCAGGAGCGGTCCCGCACCTGCGACTGGGCAACCGCACCTGCGGTCACACCAGATCAGGTGCACCAACAGCTATTTTAGCTGGTTTTTATCCTCGTGAGGGTGTACGGGAGGCACCTGGGCCCACCTGAGCCCCCGTGCAATTATACCAACAAGTCCTAAATCATATTACGGGCTCGCTCGAGCCTTCGGAACACCCAGAACAACGCTAAAACTCAAAATCACCCCTCAAAACCCCTGGAATCAAACTTAAGAATTTCTAAGTTCTTGATTTCTATAACAACGCGCCGGACCGACCTATACTACTCGGAATGACACCAGAGTTTGCAGGCAAGTCATGAATGACATAACGGAACTATTCCCGATCTCGGAATTCTGTTCGGACCTCGATCACGTTCCAAACCAAATTTCAAACTTAAGGAAATTCTATTTCGCTATTTGGCGTCGAAACGCTCCCGGGTCATCCAAAACCCATTCTGGACATACGTACAAGTCCGAAATCATCATACGAAGCTATTGGAATCGTCAAAACTCGATTCCGAGGTCGTTTACTCAAAAATGTTGACCGAAGTCGAACTTGGCCTTAAAAGCCAACCTTAAGGAACCAAGTGTTCCTATACTATTCTAAACACCTCCAAATCCCGAACCACCCGTCCCCGCAAGTCACAAATCACGATAAGCCGCTATGGAAAGTCTTCTTTAAGGGAACGAAGTCCAAATACGCAAAACGACTGGTCGGGTCGTTACATTCTCCACCTCTTAAACAAACATTCGTCCTCGAACGGGTCTAGAATCGTACCTGAAGTGCTGAATAAGTGTGGGTATCTGCTCAGCATGTCCTCCTCCAACTCCCAAGTCGCCTCCTCGACTGGTTGGCCCCGCCACTGAACCTTTATAGCAGAAGTTCTCTTAGATCTCAACTGGCGGTCCTGTCTATCAATAATAGCAACTGGCTCCTCCTCGTAGCCCAATCTCTTATCCAACTGAATAGTACTGAAATCAACAACGTGAGAGAAATCGGTGTGGTATTTCCGGAGCATGGATACATGGAATACCGGATGGACTCCTGATAAGCTGGCAGTTAAGGAAAGCTCATAAGCTACCTCTCCAACTCACTTCAATACCTCGAAATGACCTATGAACCTCGGGCTCATCTTGCCCTTCTTCCCAAATCTCATAATAACCTTCATCGGCGAAACATTCAGCAGAACCTTATCTCCCTCCATAAATGACACATCACGTGCCCTCTGATCCGCGTAGCTCTTCTGTCTGGACTGTGCTGTGCGGAGCCACTCTTGAATTAACTTCACCTTCTATAAAGGATCTCTCACCAGGTCTATACCATATAACTTAGCCTCACCAGACTCAAACCACCCGATAGGAGAACGACATCGCCGACCATATAAAGCCTCAAATGGAGCCATCTCGATGCTGGAATGATAACTATTATTATAAGCAAACTCAACCAAAGGCAAGAACTGGTCCCACTGGCCTCCAAAGTCAAGCACACATGCTCTGAGCATGTCCTCAATATCTGAATTGTACGCTCCGACTGACCATCAGTCTGTGGATGAAATGCTGTGTTGAGATCTATCTGAGTACCCATTTCTCTGTGCAATGCTCTCCAGAAGTGCGAGGTGAACTGAGGACCTCCATCTGATATAATGGACACCGGCACACCGTGCAACCGGACTATCTCTCGAATGTTGATATGAGCTAACCTCTCAGAAGTATAAGTAGTAGCCACATGAATGAAATGCGCCGATTTAGTCAATCTATCCACAATGACCCAAACCGCGTCAACCTTCCGCAAAGTCCGAGGCAACCCCACCACGAAGTCCATAGTAATGCGCTCCCACTTCCACTCAGGAATGGGCATCTGCTGAAGTAGGCCTCCTGGCCTCTGGTTCTCATATTTAACCTGCTGGCAATTAAGACACCTAGAAACATACTCCACAATGTCCCTCTTCATCCGTCTCCACCAGAAATGCTGCTTCAAATCATGATACATCTTTGTAGTACCAGGATGAACAGAATACCGAGAACTGTGTGCCTCCTCCAGAATCCTCTGCCTCAAGCCATCAACATTAGGAACACACAAACGATCCTGATGTCGCAAAACACCATCCTCGCCAATCGTAACCTCCTTGGCACCACCCTGAACCACTGTCTCCCGTAGCTCTGCCAAACACGGATCATCATACTGTCGAGCCTTGATCTCCTCCACTAATGAAGACTGAGCAACCACATAATCTAGAACTCGACGAGGCTCTGAAAGATCTAATCTCACCAAGCGATTTTCCAAGGACTGAATGTCCAAGGATAGAGGTCTCTCCTCAACTGCAATATAAGCCAAGCTACCCATACTCTCCGCCTTCCTACTCAAAGCATCTGCTACAACATTCGCCTTGCCCCGATGATAAAGAATGGTGATGTCATAATCCTTTAGTAACTCAAGCCACCTGCGCTGCCTCAAATTAAGATCCCTATGCTTGAACAAGTACTGCAAGCTGCGGTGGTTTGTATAAACCTCACAAGACACCCCATATAAGTAATGCCTCCAAATCTTAAGAGCATGAACAATCGCCGCCAACTCCAAATCGTGAACAGGATAATTCTTCTCATGAACCTTCAGCTGGCGCGAAGCATAAGCAATAACTCTCCCTTCCTGCATCAAGGCGCACCCCAAGCCAACGCGTGAAGCGTCATAATACACCGTATACATCCCCGAACCGGAAGGCAATACTAGAACTGGTGCCGAAGTCAATGCAGTCTTGAGCTTCTGAAAGCTCGCCTCACACTCGTCAGACCACCGAAATGGAGCATTCTTCTGAGTCAATCTAGTCAATGGGGCTGCAATAGATGAAAATCCCTCCACAAATCGCCGGTAGTAGCCTGCTAGACCTAATAAACTCATGATCTCTGTCGTTGAAGTAAGATGTGGCCAACTCTGAACTGCCTCAATCTTCTTAGGATCAACCTTGATACCCTTTCCAGATACCACATGTCCCAAGAATGCCACGGAATCCGACCAAAACTCACACTTGGAGAACTTAGCATATAGCTTCTGTTCTCGCAGGGTCTGGAGCACAACTCTCAATTGCTGCTCGTGCTCTCCCAGGCTACGTGAGTAAATCAAAATGTCGTCAATGAAGATGATGACAAAGGAATCAATATACGGCATGAACACCCTGTTCGTCGAGTCCATAAATGCTGCCAGGGCATTAGTCAAGCCAAAGGACATCACTAGGAACTCATAATGGTCATATCTCGTACGAAAAGCAGTCTTCGGGACATCTGAGGCCTGAATCTTCAACGGATGATAGCCTGATCTCAAGTCAATTTTGGAAAATACCTTGGCACCCCGTAATTGGTCAAAAATATCATCGATGCGCGGAAATGGATACTTGTTCTTAATAGTTACCTTGTTCAACTAGCGATAATCAATACACATCCGCATAGACCCATCTTTCTTCTTTACAAATAGAACTGGAGCACCCCACGGCGACACACTCGGTCTGATAAACCCCTTAGTCAACAACTCCTCAAGCCGCTCCTTCAACTTCTTCAACTCCTTTGGAGCCATACGGTACGAGGGAATAGAAATAGGCTGAGTTCCTGGAGCTACATCAATACAAAAATCGATATCTTGATCCGGAGGCATGCCCGAAAGGTCTGAAGGAAAGATATCCGCAAACTCTCGAACAACTGGAACTGAATCAATCGTTGGAAACTCAGCGGTGGTGTCTCGCATATAAGCAAGATATGCCAAACAACTCTTCTAGACCATATGTCGAGCCTTCAGGAAGGAAATAACTCTACTAGCTGCACTAACTGAGGAACCTTTCCACTCCAGCTTAGGCAACTCAGGCATGGCCAAAGTAACCGTTTTGGCATGGCAATCCAAGATGGCATGATGAGGAGATGGCCAATCCATGACCAGGATAATCTCAAAATCAACCATGTCGAGCAATAGAAGGTCCGCTCTAGTCTCGTATCCACAGAATGAAACCACACAAGACCGATAAACCCGGTCTACCACTATAGAATCGCCCACATGAGTGGACACATATATAGGAGAATCCAAGGACTCACGAGGAACATCCAGAAAGCAAGAAAATAAGGCTGACACATATTAATAAGTGGATCCTGGATCAAATAACATTGATGCCTCTCTACCACATACTTAAATAGTACCTGTGATCACGGCGTCTGAGGCCACTACATCTGCTCGGGCCGGAATAACATAGAATCTGGCTGGTGTACCTGAAGACTGACCTCCGCTGGACTGAATAGGAGCTAGCTGAGCTCCCCCTGCCCGGCCTCCACCTCTAGGAAGACCTCTACCAGCCTGTCCTCCACCTCTGGGTGGACAGGGCGTCGGTGCTGAGTATGTGGGCTGGTAATTCTGCTGAACAGCCCTGACCTGAAACATGGGACACGTCCTCCTCATATGGCCTGACTCCCCACACTCATAACACCTCGTTGGTGGCATGGCCTGCTGCCCTGAAGAAGAACCCTAGATAGATGGGGGACAATGAGAAACCTCTGGCATAGCACTTAAGTAGGGACTGGGAGAACCCTGATGATCTGAATACACGTCGGAGTAACCCTGAATGGCTGGTGGGCGGTAAGAACTCTCCGACATGGCGCTGAGATAAGGCCTCACTGGAGCACCACGGGGAGGTGGTGGAGGAGGTGAATATGAAGGCCTGCTAGGCTGGCCTCTGCTGAACTGACCCCTGACCCTGCCTGGGACGCCTAGGAAATCACAGAAAATCTAACTCTCTTGTCCTACTGACCCTGCTCTCCGCCCCTCGATCGATAACCCTCAATCCGACGAGCTATCTCAACCATAAGTTGATAGGGAGTACCCATCTCCACCTCTCGGGCCATGTTGGCCTTAATACCTGAGTGCAACCCACCTACAAATCTCTGCACTCTCTCAGCATCTGTAGGAAGAATCATGAGGGCATGACGGGACAAATCTGAAAACCTGGCCTCATAATCCGTCACCGTCATCTGCCCCTACTGCAGCTGCTCAAACTGATACCGCAGCTCTTCCCTCTGGGAGGGTGGAATGTACCTATCCAGGAACAACTGAGTAAACTTCTCCCATGAGAGAGGAAGGGAACCTGATAGTTTACCCAGGATGAATGACTGCCACCATCTGCGGGCCCTGCCCTCTAGCTGAAAAGTAGTGAAATAAACTCCGTGGGACTCCAAAATCCTCATGTTGTGCAGTCTGTCCCTACACCTATTAATAAAGTCATCGGCATCCTCACCCCTCTAACCTCCGAAGACAGGAGGGTGAAATCGAGTCCATCTATCAAGTAACTTTTGCGATCGCCGTCCGCGACTGGTCTAAGCTCAGGTGCTACTGTTAGCTGTGCTCCACCCACGGGCAGAGTACCCGGAGACTGATATATTGCCGCTGCATGACCTGCGGCCTGGGTGGTAGGGGTCTGAACGCCCCCTCTGACTTGATATCTAGAAGGATCCACTGGAAATAAACCAGCCTGGGTCATAGTATCCATGAACCACATCATACGGCCCATGACCTCCTGGAAGCCCTGTGCTGTCGTGAAATCCATCGGAGCTGGATCTACTGGGGGCACCTCCCCCTGCTCCTCAGGGATAGGATCCTCTGGGGGTGCTAATGGAGCAACTCTGGGACGGCCTCGTCCCCTACCTCGGGCCGGTGCTCTCCCCCGTCCTCTTCTACGACCTCGGACTACGGGGGTACCGGCATCTCCCGGGCCTGGAATATCAGCTGCACGAGTCCTCACCATCTGTGAGAGAGTAGAAGAATGAGATTTAATAAGACCATCGACTGTACGATAGAATAAGAATAAAGAGAGATTTTCCTAACACTCTGTAGCCTCCCGAAGATAAATACAGACGTCTCCGTATCGATTCGCAAGATCTAATAGGTTTGCTTGTGACTTGTGAGACCTACGTGAACCTAGAGCTCTGATACCATGTTGTCACGACCCAAATTCCTATCCAGGTCGTGATGGAGCCCAACACCGGAGTCAGGCAAGCCAACACTAGTTTGCTAACGAAATTACTTAAATTAATGAGATGTTCAAATACTTGCCCAGTTTTAATTTAAGAAGTCCTTTGATGAGAGTGAGGAAGTGAGGCAAATTGATTTAAAGTAACTCAAAAATCGTTTGCCATCATAAAACAGAGTAGCATAATACTAGTGAATCAACTACGTGTGCCAAGACCTAGTGTCACAAGTCCACAGGCGACTAGTGGAATATACAGAATAAACAAAATAGATGTTCAACTGTCTAGAAGGATAGGAAGAATATCCAACAATAATGGAAACTCCACAGTGCTGCTGAGGAACGCCAAGAAAAGCAGCTCACCGTGTAGTCTAATCCAGATAGTACTCTCAGCGACGGATAACTGAATGGTGACCAGGAGCAACAACCTCAGAACCTGTACAATTAAGTACAGAAGTGTAGCATGAGTACATATAAACAAATATGTACCCAGTGAGTATCCCGTCTAAACTCGAAGAAGTAGTGACGAGAGGTAGACGTGATACTTACTAGGGTCAATAACCAATAACATGAATAAGTAAGGCTAGACAGGAAAAGTAGTCATGCAAATCACTAAGGCATGAAATATCAATTATATAAAACTGCAATTTATTCTCATGAGTCAAACAGTAATTACCACAAAAGTCTCAAGTTCCCCTTACACGTGGGGTAATTTATTTAATAATAACAAGACTCTCAGTCAAATACATAGCACATAATATGCCGAAGCGACGCGAAAATAAATGTGCACTGCCGAGGGTCGAGCGGCACAAACCATAGATGCATCCGTTACCCCGCTCACGAATCGATCATACGATGTGGTTGACATAAATATAGGGCTACCCCGCTCGCGAATCATACATACGACACGGCTGCTCGTAGACATACACAGAATTTGTCAGGAAATTCAGGAATTTATCATGGATTATTCTTGAAGTCAGAGATTTAAGCACTTAAACTTACACATAGCTTCCTAAATTCTCATGTCAATTTCAAGGATAATAAGCAACCAAGAACACATGTAAAAGATACAGGTAAGGCACATAAGGGCATGCTTGTGAAATCCTAAATTCTACCTGACATAACAGAGTAGTAGCTACGCACGGACTCTCGTCACTTTGCGGGTACGTAGCTCCCGCAAATTAAGGACAATTCAATCATTTACATTTACCTATGGGGACAATTCCCTCTTACAAGGTTGGAAAGGAGAGTCACCTCGCGTAGAATCTACCTCCCGGGTCAAGAACGCGCCCCAAACTCCAAACATTACACCCGAGGACTCGAAACTAGTCAAATGATACATAAATATGTCAATGCATGCTCAAAGTATGGAAATTCTCCTACTTATTTAGTAAATTCACTATTCTTGAAGAAATCCCAAATTACACCCCCGGGCCCACATGCTCGGATTCCGAAGATTATACTTACCCATAGCCTAAGGATCATTAATATATAATTTTTGTATGATTTCATGGTAGGAAAGTGGTGAAATTCCCTAAAGCTCATCAACCCTAGGTTTTTTATTTTTTTAAACTTTAACCCCTTTGATTTTTACGAATTAGATGTTAATCTACCTAAGTTTTGGTGTAATAATCTAACATTTAAATGGAATTTACTTACCTCTTAGTAGCTAGGCCGAATACCCTCTTGAAAGCTCTCAAAATCGCCAATGGAGGAGAAGAAATGGTGAAAAATGGCCAAATCCCGTATTAAATGAGATCACTGCCTTCAGTGATCTCGCACCTGCGGCTCGAGGACCGCACTTCTCGCTCCTGCGAGCTTGGGATCGCACCTGCGGAAATTGGCAAGGAGGCTGGGGATCGCACCTGCAGAGGGGTTTCCACACCAGCGGGCCCACTCCTGCAGAAAATGTTCCGCACCTGCGGTCAAAGGGGGCCTCGCCTGGGGTCACACCTGCGATGCTTGGGACCGCAGGAGCCGTCCCGCACCTAAGACTGGGCTTCCGCACCTGCGGCCACACCAGATCAGGTGCACCAACAGCTATTTTAGCTGGTTTTTAGCCTCGTGGGGGTATTCGGGAGGCACCTGGGCCCACTCGAGCCCCTGTGCAATTATATCAACAAGTCCTTAATCATACTACAAACTCGCTTGAGCCTTCGGAACACCCAAAATAATGCTAAAACTCAAAATCACCCCTCAAAACCCCTAGAATCAAACTTAAGAATTTCTAAGTTCTTGATTTCTATTAAAACGCGCCGGACCGTCCTATACTACTCGGAATGAAACCAAATTTTGCAGGCAAGTCATGAATGATAGAACAAAACTATTCCCAGTCTCGGAATTCCGTTCGGACCTCGATAACATAAAATCACGTTCCAAACCAAATTTCAAACTTAAGGAAACTCTATTTCGCTATTTGGTGTCGAAACGCTCCCGGGTCATCCAAAACACATTCCGGACATAAGTACAAGCCCGAAATTATCATGCGAAGCTACTGGAATCATCGAAACTCTATTCCGAGGTCGTTTACTCAAAATGTTGACCGAAGTCAAACTTGGCCTTAAAAGCCAACCTTAAGGAACCAAGTGTTCCTATATTATTCTAAACACCTCCAAATCCCGAACAACCCGTCCTCGCAAGTCACAAATCACGATAAGCCGCTACAGAAAGTCTTCTTTAGAGGAACGGGGTCCGAATACGCAAAACGACCGGTCGGGTCGTTAAATCAGTTGCCTTATGCCATCGCACTAGGGGGTCTGCGATCGCACAGGGTTAGTAGAGCTGGGGGGGGGGGGGGNGTACGTGTATCTCTGCGATCGCAGTGTTGGGACTAGGGAGTATAGTGCGATTGCATTTTAAGGTCCGCGATCGCGAAGCTTAAGCATGCAGTCCTCTATGCGATCACAACTCTTTTCCCGCGATCGCATAGGTCATTTTCGCCCAGTTATTCTGAAGACCCAAAATCAGAATATTCATTACGGGACTTTCATAATTTTCACTATCTTCTTCTTCTCCACTCTTCTTGGGCGATTCTTAGGAGACCATTCCACCATAGCTTCATATGTAAGTGTTCCTAACTCCAACTTTTTCCATTTTCATCAATCAATATTAGATTCTAGGCCTAAAATCATGGAATTAAAGGGTAGAAATTGGGGTTTTGGGTAGAGTTAGGGCTTTTTGAAATTTCTAGGAATTCAACCTCGTTTTGGGATCGGATTTCAAAACAAATTGTATATTCGGGCTCGTGGGGAAATGGGTGATCGGGTTTTGGTCCGAACCTCGTGTTTGGACCAAGCGGGCCCGGGGTCAAATTTTGGAATTTTTTAAAGAATGTTGGGAAATCTATAATTAGGCTTTGAAATTGAATTATTGAGTATATATTGATGTTATTGAGTCGATTATGTCTAGATTCGATCGTTTCGGAGTCGGGTTCGAGAGGAAAAACTGTGTTAGAGGCTTGATTTGCATTCTTGGAGCCGAGGTAAGTGTTTGGCCTAACTTTAGCTTGAGGGATTAGGTGTTGAGTCGTATGTGCTACTTGTTTCTATCATGTACAATGTATATGTGAAGTGAAGAGTACCTATATATTGTTTGTTAAGCATGCCCGTGAGTCGGATTGATGTATTACATATTTTTACTTCGATTCTTATTGTGTTACGAGAATCATTTTGGAAGTTGTTTATTTGATGAGAATACGTGATTAAGGATTTTTGATAAGTTGTGCCAGTTGAGGATTGATTTCATTAATTTATATACTCTCGTATGAGATTGGTTATAGCTGAGTCCCTTGCCGGGCAGTATTATTTTTGTTGTTACCCCCTTGTTGGGAGGTTATGAATTGAATTTTTTTCTGTTGACTTCCTTGCCAAGCTGTTGTTTGTTGCTTATTGGGTGAGGAAGAGTGTAAAGCATGAAGGGTGATGCCGTGTATTCATTTCATTGATTGCATAGTGAGGAAGAGAGTAAAAGCACGAAGGGTGATGTCGTGCCATGATTTTACATTTATAAGCACGAAGGATCATGCCGTGCCCATTTATTATTTATTGAATTGTGAGGATGAGAGTAAAAGCACAAAGGGTGATGCCATGTACTTGTTTTGGTAAGGATGAGAGTAAAAGCACGAAGGGTGATGCCGTGTACATATTTGTTTGTGTTGTTCTTTCTGTTTACTTTCATTCTGATATTGTTTACCTTGTTCATGTATTTCATTACTATTATTATCTCGTGTTTCCCCAGTACATGTCCCCCTTCCTTTTCGTACTTAACTGTTACTTCTGTTACTTCCCGGTTATATATTGTAGAACTGTACAAGTATTTTATTGTTGTCGTGTCTAGCCTCGTCACTACTTCGCCGAGGTTAGGCTCGACACTTACTCAGTACATGGAGTCGGTTGTACTGATGCTACACCTACACTTATTTATGTTGTGCAGATTACACAGCCGGACCCAGTGGACACTGATAGAGGGAGTATCCTTTAGTCCACGCATGCGACATCGAGGTAGTCCCGCAGACGTTCGCGGGCCTTGGCGTCACCTCATACTCTTTTCTCTCATTTTCTGTCTTATTTCATTAGTTCCAAGACAGTTGTATCTACTTATTTCATACCATTGTATTTAGTAAACTCTTAGACTGTTCGCGAGTTTGTGATACCGATTTTTGGGGTTGTACTTAAGGAAAAATTATCACAAGATTTCTATTTAGTTCTCGAATATTATATTTCTTCCGCATCTTTATTATAATTGTTCTAGTTAGTTCTGGATATTTAATAGTTAATGAGTTAATTGATTCAAAACGTTGGCTTGTCTAGCGGGTTCAACGTTAGACGCCATCACGACTTGAAGGTGGGATTTCGGGTCGTGACAGTTTTAAAACTTGACAATACACATGACCACGAACGAACCTCGAAGGAGAAAGATTGACCGAACCTCACCGGAGAAACTCGAATCTCTCTGACGAACTCGAACTCTACTCGACCCAGAGAACCCCGAAGCTCAAAGAGCTGACCGGAACTTTAAGAAAGAAAAATAGACTCTGTTAGTGAGTGGTTGATGAACTTCAGATCTGTGATGTTTGAGTACGAGAGGAGGAGGTCTCGCTGGCGTGACGAAGGCGGACGAAGGTGGAGACGCTGCTTGGTGGTGAGGGGGTGGAGTTGTGACGGGCTGGTTGTTGTTCGCGGCGGCAGTGTTGGGAAAAGGGTGGGGGTGGTGCACCGACGGGTTTTTCTCTTAGGGTTAGGTCATTTTGTGGGGTGGCGGCTCAGTTAGGTTCAGGGGATGGTGGCCGTTCTTTTTTCGGCACGTTTTGGTTAGCGCCGGTGGCAGATGTTTGATAAGGGAGAAGGTCCGGCGATTTCGTGTTTTGTGGGGGGAAGAAGACAAGGTTTAGGGTTGGTCAAGGTGGTGGGGGTGGTGGCTAGGTGGAGGGAGATGGCGGCGGCTATGGTGTTTGTTTTCCCGGCGGCTGGACGTTTAGAGGTAGTAGGGAGGCAGCTGGAGTAGTTAAGTGTTAGGGTTCTGGGGTCCCCTGAAGATGGGTCTCAAGGTGTAGTGTTAAGGTGTAAGGTGTATTAGGGTGTATTAGGGTTTAAGGTTAATAGGGTATTGGGCCATTCATATTTGGGCTTAAAATTCTACAAAATTGATTTAAAATTCACTTCAAAAAGACTTATAAAAAACGTAAAATAACCCTTAATTGATTTTAATAAATTATTATATTTAAAATAAAACTAAAAATTAAAGTTGAAACTATTTTTGGTATTTTCAAAGATTATATTAAAATAAAAATAGGTTCAAAGCAATATATCCTTCTAAAAATATCTAATACGAGAATTAAATAGAGAAATATGGAACTATTTTTGTAATTTTCAATTTGTGTGCTTAAAATAAAGTAAAAGAGTCAAAACTAGGAAAAATAGTGATATTAGGCCTAAACTAAATATTTAAATGCTAAAATGTATAATATCTCGGGGAGGGTAAAAAATTACGTGTCTACATCAGTAGCGCGTGTTGTCACCATATGTGAGAGAATGAAACAACAATAGTTTAGATTTCAAGAACCAATAGAATGACACGAAAGAGTTCAAGAAAAGGAAATTTTTTCTAAGAGTTCTATAGCCTTTCGAAGATAAGTACAGACGTCTCCGTACCGATCCGCAGACTCTACCTGCTCATGACCATTGAGTCTTATGTAACCTACAGCTATGATACCAACTTGTCACGACCCCAAATCCGAACAGGTCGTGATGGCGCCTATCGTGGAACTAGGCTAGCCAACAATCACATAACTACACATTTATTTAATATAATTTCTCAATATCATTAAATACCAGCATAATAAGTATAAATTTTTTCTAAGTCTTTAAGAAAGCATAATAAGATCCGACAATCTAAACAATTCCCCCAAGACTGGAGTCAACCGATCACGAGCATGTAAGAATAAAAACTAACTCTGCTAATATCATAAACAATGTCTAGGAATAAAATACTAATACTAATAAAGTAAGGGAAATGGAGAAGTTGCGGACGCTGGACAGCTACCTCGAAATCCCAAAAGTTGACGATAACGAACTCAGATGGCTACTGCTCCGAACCAGTACATGTCTGCACACAGAGGTGCATGGAGTATTGATGTGTACGCCAGCTCAGTAGTAATGAAAATAAATCACAGTCTGAATAATAAGAAACACACAACAACAAATACACGAATCCACAAAACAGTAAAATGGCAAGTCTCAATAAAGTGTACATAAGTTCAAAAACCAGTTTCTGTAAAAATCCTTGAAAGAAGTATAATTTCAAATGTTTCTCAGTAAAACTCCCAAAAATATAAGTTGAAAGATGAAACGAATCATAACTAATACGCAGTAAAATATCATCATAAAACTGCCCCTCGGTCCATAATCATCACTCATAATATTCCCTCAGCACCTCACCATCCCTCAGTAACAGTCACTCATCACCTCACGGTCACTCAGCATCAGCCCCTCGGGCAACCTCACTGTCACTCATGCCTCCCAATCAATCATCACTCGACACTCGACACTCGCACTCAGTAGGTACCTGCGCTCACTAGGGGTGTTTACAGACTCCGGAAGGGCTCCTACAACCCAAGCGCTATAAACAAGCCAATTCATGGCATCAATAACTCTCATGCTCTCGGCCTCTCTCATATCATAAACATCCTCACGATATTGTCCCTCGACCTCACTCAGTCAGACACTCTCATCATTCCACTCGGACCATAAATAAACAGGGTTCTTGACCCAAAATAATATTTTATTTCAAGAAATAGTAATATCATCAAATAGGAGTGTCAACAATTTCACAAGAAAGACTGAGTGTAAAATCATAGTTTCAACGTGAGGAATATCAGTAAAATAGAACCAAGGGGTTAAAACAGATCGGCACTAGGCCCCAAACGTGGCTTACAACCCAAATATATCAAAACACTGTAATATCATTTAACATATGCTTTAAAAGCGGTTTCGCAACTCAATAGTTACCTAAAAAGGAACATTTTTCCACATTTCCAATTCGTGCATGCCCCACACTCGTCATACAGTGTGTGTGTCACTCCAAAACCGTGAAAGGGTGCAAAGTCCGGGGTTTCATACCCTCAGGACAGGATTTAAAGACATTATATACCTCAAACTAGCCCGAAAAGCTATTCCGCAACACGCTTGCCCCTCGAATCAACCTCGGAGTGCTCCAAATCTACCAAGTTTAGATTTTTCACATCAACTTATGTTAAGGGAATGAATTCCTATCGAAAAATATCAATTTTAGCACAAAACCCAAAATTAACCAAAACCAAACCCCCTGGCCCGCATATCGGAACTCGACAAACTTTATACCAAAACGATCTTCATCATCTCATGAGTCCGTACATATAAAGAACTCTGAAATCGGAGTCTGTTTGACCCCTCAAATCATCCCTAAAAAGTCTCATAATCTCAAGCCCTAGTTTCACCTTTTTCTACTGATTTTCCCAAATAACACTGTTAATTTAGTCCTTAATCACATATAATTGAGTTAATAAGTCCAAAAAGCTTACATCAATGATGAACAATCGTTTCCCTCTTCAAAAACCCTCAAAAAGCTCGGAACCCGCACAACAATGGTGAAAAGAGGGTTAAAATCATGAAGTCTCCTTTATATACTTTTCTGCCGAGGCTTTCCGCACCTGCGGCCTTCCACTCGCACCTACGGTCCGCACCAGCACTCTAGGGGACCGCACCCGCGACTTTCATTAAACGAACCAAAATCCCGCACCTGCGGCTCGTAGATGCGGCCACACGACCGCTTCTGCGGACCTTCTCCCATCTGGCCTTCCACCACACCTGTGATCATCAAGCCTGCTCCTACTGTATTGGTAAAAAAGAGTCTCACACGTAAGCAAATTCTTGATAACTCAGCTAGCTACGTGGACACGGAAAACGCAACAGATAGATTTGATTATGTAAAGAGATACAGGAAAAAGAGGCACGGTCAATAAACCCACAAGTTCATCAACCACGAGAAACTTAATGACAAAGAAGAGATACGGTCACAGTGAACTCAGACGAAGCTACAGGCAGATTTGAGAATCAACAGTTAATGACTTATACGTTACGTAACTCCTATACAATAGTTACGGTTATCCTTTGTAATGCCTCATTAAGGTAATAATTAGCCATTAATGAGCAATCACGACAGGAACCAAACGTTATACTAGGAAACCCCTATATAAAGGGAAGAAATGTAACCATAAGGGCATCTGAATTCTCGAATACAATCAACTTTACTTTTTGCATACTACAATATTGTTTATTACTCAATTTTCCTTCATTTATCGTATTACCTTCTTGATTATCAGTAACCCGAGTTCATCCTAAATAGCTTTGGTCAAGGAATCTAATTTTTTGGTTAAACAAATTGGTTCCGTTACTAGGAAACTGATAATCATAGTTTATTTTCCAATCGATATCCTTTAAACTTGTCACGACCCCAATCCTAACAGGCCGTGATGGCGCCTATCGTGGAACTAGGCTAGCCAACCATCACCTTACTACGCGTTTATTCAATTATAACAGTTCCCAATTTAATAATAAGCATGCAACCATGACATAGAGTACTATAATTGCGTCTTAGCGTCCCAATAATAGTCTAACAAACCTCACAAGAACTGGAGTCAATAGTCATGAGCATCTAAGAATAGATAAATCTAACTCTACTAAAACTATAATATATTTCTCTGAATCAAGTGCTGAAAGCATAATAAGGAAGGGGAGTTGAGAAGCTGTGGACGCTGGACAACTACCTCAAAATCCCATGAACTGCTGCTAACGAACCAGACAGCTACTTCTCCAAATCGGTACCTGGATCTGTGCACTAAGGCACATGGAGTCTTTATGAGTACTCCAACTCAGTAGTAATGAAATAAATAACAGTTTGAGAAATATAAAATACGCATAGTACAGATACACAATTTCACAAAAACCAGTAAAACACCAAGACACCAGGTAGTATTCATCAAATACATAAGTTCGAAATCAGTTTCCAGAAATCCTTTGAACCAAGTGTAATATCATAATATCTCAGTAACATTCTCAGTAAAAACCAGTTTGAAAACGAAGTAAATCATAGTTTGAAAACTCAGTAAAAATCTTCATAAAACTACCCCTCGGGCCATAATCATTTCTCGTAACAATATCTTACAGTATTAGCCCATCAGACAACCTCACAATCACTCTGCCCATCAGGCAATCTCACAATCACTCTGCCCATCAGGCAACCTCACAATCACTTTGCCCATCAGGCATCCTCACAATCACTCATCATAAGCCCCGCGGGCATCACTCAATCGGTACCGGTGCTCATTGGGGTGTGTACAGACTCCGGAGGGGCTCCTACAGTCCAAGCGCTATAATAAGCCACAACATGGCATAAATCACACACAATATAGGCCCGCAGCATTACTCATATCATATCATCCTCACAATATAGGCCAGCAGCCTCACTCAGTCAGACACTCTCAGTTTGCCCTTCAGACCATAATTATACCGGGTTCTCGGCCCAAAAACAGTGTTTCATTTTCAAGAAGTAGTATCAAAATACTCTGAGTGTCAAAACAGTTTCACAGAAAAGAGTGAGTAAAAATCATAACATATCAGTGAGGATAATAGTAAAACATCCCTCAAGGGGTAAACAGATCGGCACTAGGCCCCAAACACGGCTTACAGCCCAAAACATATCATAATATATAAATACTAATTAAGCAAAGGCTTACAAATCGGTTTCGCAACTCAATAGTTGCCTTAATAGGAAATATGTTTCCAAAGTTTCCACCTTTTCATTTCAAAACCCGTGAAAGGGTGCATAGTCCGGGGTTTCAGACCCTCAGGACATGATTTAAAGACATTACTTACCTAAAAACTAGCCCGGAAACTATTCCGCAATGCGCTTTCCTCTCAAATCAACCTCCGAAGGCTCCAAATTTAACAAGTTCAGATTTTTATCATCAACATATGCTTAAGGAACGAATTCCAATTGAAAAATATCGAATTTAACTAAAAAATCCGAAAGCGGTCAAAACCCGACCCCCGAGCCCGCGTCACGAAACTCAGAAATTTTTATACCAAAATGTTCTTCGTTCTCTCATGAGTCCGTACATATAAAGAACACCAAAATCGGAGTTCGTTTGACCCCTCAAATCGACCCCTAAAGGTCTCATAATCTCAAGCCCTAAACCCACCTTTTTTTACTAATTTTCATGAATTTAGTACCGAGATTATGTGCTGTAATCATACATAATTGAATTTTAATGATCAAAATACTTACCTCTATGAAGAACACTGATTTCCCTCTTCAAAAATTGCCTCAAGAGCTCTTTGTCCGTACAAAAATGGTGTAAAAAGGGTTTAGGTCGCGGAAGGGTTTATTTAAATATGCACAGTGATCTACTCTCCACGATTGCGGTCAAACACACGCGATTGCGCAGTACAAATTTTTCCCCTTCTCCGCGATCGCAGGTCCCCTCATGCGATCGCACATTGTATTTTTCCGGACAGCCCCACGCGCCCGAATTCCCTTGTGCGATCGCACCCACACCTATGCGATCGCACTGCTTTATTTCCCTCTACTCTGCTATCGCATCTGTACACCTGCAATTGCACAGAGTATTTTTCACCTGCCCCAATTTTACTCTCCGCGATCGCAGCCCCTCAGGTGCGACATCACTGAACAATTTTTCCAACAGCCTTCTCCAACTCTTCCGGATAGCCTCTAGTATAATGGTCATAACGTTTTTTACAAAACTCCAAATCACAATTGGCTTAAATTTATGTAAACTAGACATCAAGAGCTACAACTTTCATTTTTGGATCATCTTCAAGTTCCTTATAGATTGTGAGTTATAAGCTTCCAAAGTCGGGGCAGTGCAGTAGAAAATTTACTCTGTGCGATCGCAAGAGGCCTTGTGCGATCGCACATCACAACTAGATTTTTTCCGATTTTTCTCTGTGTTAACGCATCCAAATCAATGCTATCGCACTGTACACCCCTGAAGCCAAAAACCAGC
This sequence comes from Nicotiana undulata, assembly GCA_005239495.1. Lineage (NCBI taxonomy): Eukaryota > Viridiplantae > Streptophyta > Magnoliopsida > Solanales > Solanaceae > Nicotiana > Nicotiana undulata. The sequence continues at coordinate 37,976 of ML246535.1, forward strand.
AACTAGAAATGGCCTAAAAATGGTCCGAAACCACCCGAAACTCACCCGAGACCCTCGAGACTTCAACCAAAACATACCAACACATCCCATAACATCGCACAAACTTAGTCGTGCCTTCGAATCACCAAAAACAACGCCAAAACACTAAAATCACATCGAATTCAAGCCTATGAACTTTCAAATTTCTAAATTCCACCAACGATGCCGAAACTATCCAAAACACATCTGATTGACCTGAAATTTTGCACACGTATCCAGAATGACATTACGAACCTATTCCAACTTTCGGAAATTTCATTCCGGCCACGATAGCCTATTTTCCACTGCCAACCGGAAATCGCCAAAAACTAACTTTCGCCAATTCAAGCCTAATTCTACACCGGACATTACAAAATTATTTCGAACACACTCCTAAGTCCCAAATCACCTAACAAAGCTATCCGAGCCATAACATCCACATTACGAGGTCGTTTACCAATAAGTCAACTCTTAATTGACTTTTCCCATTTTAAGGTTATCTTTAAGACTAATTGACCAAATTCTCACCACAACCATTCCGATTCCGAGCCTACCAACTCTAAAACATCAAGAACAATATAACCAACCTATGACAAGTCAATTACAGTAATTTGTAATGAAAGTTCTACGTAACAACTGACCGGGTCGTAACAAAACTATGTCGAATTCAAACAACAACAACAACAACAATGACGACAACAACCAGCAGGAAAATGGAACCCCAGTTCCAACTCCTCGAGGAACCCCACGTGGTTCTAGGGAGTCATCCCCGGAAAGATCCGGTAACCATCATAACAATAATGAGCAAACGATAGAGAAGGATCGAATAAAGCAAATGATTACTGAATATGTGGGGCAAGCTTTGCAAGAGTTTTCAAGAGGATTATCACAGGCACCACCAACACCATTAACACCCCCTCCAAATAATACAATCATCGCGGAAAATCCTCAGTTTGGGTTAATAAACTCAGCCAGGGGTGACACTCCAAATGAATCTCTTGAAGCAAGACCAGGTATGAAAAATAACTCTGAGTTACAAAATTTATTGCTAACCAGGCAAAAACAAATTAAAGAACAGAATGATCGCATCGAGCAAATCCCCGGAGTACTGCCGATTATCAAAGGCATCGACGTTGATAGATATTCTCAATAGCCCTGGAAGCCAAGTGCAGCGCCCTTGCCTATACCCAAGAAGTTCAAAATGCCTAATGTTCCTAAATATGATGGAACAACTAACTCACGTGATCATGTGACTGCTTTCACTACTGGAGTAAAAGGCAGTGATTTAACAAAACAAGAGATTGAATCAGTCCTTGTCAAGAAATTTGGAGAAACACTCACAAAAGGAGCCTTAACCTGGTATTCTCTTCTCCTTGAAAATTCTATTGATTCTTTTGCTGAGCTTGCAGATTCGTTTATAAGAGCACACTCTGGTGCACAAAAAGTTGAGAAAAGAATGGAATACATATTCAAGATAAAGCAAGAAGACACGGAATTACTCCGTGAGACAGGTTTCAACGAGAAAGAATGCAATTACCCAGGGTGCCTGATAATTGGGCAGCCATGGCATTTGCAAGCAACTTAAACAACAAAAGCTCAGAAGCCATGAGACGGCTCAAGGAAAGTTTGAGAGAATTTCCAGCTATGACGTGGAACGATGTATACAACATGTATAGTACTAAACTCAGAATAGAAGAAGATATCATTGCTCAATCAAGAGACGAGGAATATTCCAGATCCAGACGTCCATAATCAGAGAAAAGATCAGGTAAAAATAGGTACGATCCTCACTTAGGACCCTCGGGACGTGACACACATCCCAGGTTCAAAAATACTAGACCGTCAAATAGATATATAGGCTCATCCTCGTCTAGATCCAGGAAAGATCGAGATGAATGGTCCAGAAGTAATACCCAAATTAGGGACCATAACTTTAACGTAAACACTACCGAACTTGTCTCAATACTAAGAAATATGGGAGATAAAGTCAAATGGCCCAAAGAGATGCATTCGAATCCAAATAGGAGAAATCCAGATCAGTGGTGTGAATTCCATAATGATCATGGACACATAACCGTAGATTGTAGATTTTTACAAGGTGAAATAGACCATTTATAAAACAGGGCTATTTAACAGAGTTGTTTAGTGATAAAGGTAAACAGGCATACATGAAGAACAGGTAGGAGCCTCCAAAGCCTCCCTCTCCGAAGTGAACTGTTAACGTGATACATAGAGGAGAGGAAGTAAATGGAATAGTTTGTCAATTAGCGTCAACGATCACAAATACCCATGGAAAGCGGGTTCAAAAATATCCAAATGAAGACAAAATAACCTTTGATGATGCAGACTTTGGTGGACTGATGCTTCCTCATAATGATGCACTGGTAATATCTTTAATTATTCATGACACTAACGTTAAAAGAGTATTGATTGATCCAGGAAGTTCAGTCAATATCATTTTGATAAAAGTCGTGGAAGAAATGCTAGTGGAAAATCGAATGATCCCAAAGGCACGAGCCATATCTGGGTTCGATAATTCTACAGTGATAACCAAAGGAGAGATTGAACTTAATACTTACGCTGAAGGAGTGGTCAAAAACACAAAATTTCAATTCGTTGATACAAAGATGGCTTACAATGTCATTTTGGAAAGACCGTGGATTCATGATATGAAAGCGGTCCCATCCACCTTACATCAGGTGATAAAATTCCCATCATAATGGGGAGTGAGACAAATTAGAGGTGACCAACAAACTTCCAGAAACATAAACTCGATAACACTTCACAACAAAAAAGATACGGGAGATGTTGAAGTCTTCCAAGCGGAGGCCAATGACCAAACAGGTATGGAAAGAATCTTTGATCAATCATGTATAAAAGAAATGAATATTCAAACAGGTACGGGAAAAGACACCAGCGAGACAAATCCTATTATGATCGAAAATATGCTGGATCACGAAGACATAGATTCTAGACCAGACTTCATTCGTGAACCAGAAGAAGACGAGCATATCAAAACAACCGCGGAAGAACTCGAGGCTGTTCTGTTGTCTGAACAAAAACCTGAGAAAAAGTTGTATGTTGGCACAAGATTGCTAGAGAGGTTAACCCCCGAGCAAAAAGGTATGTTAATCAATTATTTAAAATCTAACGCGGATTGTTTTGCATGGTCCCATTCAGATATGACAGGCATTCCACCAGAAGTGATGACTCATAAACTGAATGAAGATCCATCATTCGTACATGTTAAACAAAAGAAAAGAAAGCAAGGAACGTTCAAGAATCAAATGATTGACGATGAAGTCCAAAAACTCTTGAACATAGGTTCCATACGAGAGGTAAAGTATCCTAACTGGCTAGCTAACACGGTGGTGGTACCTAAAAAGACGGCAAATGGAGGGTGTGTGTAGATTATACTGATTTAAATAAAGCATGCCCCAAAGATTCATTTCCTTTGCCACATATAGATCGCATGATTGATGCTACCGTAGGTCACAAATTATTAAGTTTTCTAGACGCATACTCTGGTTATAATCAGATTAAAATGGATCCCTCAGACGAGGAAAAAACCTCCTTCATTACTAACAAGGGGACTTACTGTTATAAAGTCATGCCTTTTGGCTTAAAGAATGCAGGAGCCACTTACCAAAGGTTAATGACTAAAATGTTCCAAGAACATTTAGGAAAGACAATGGAAGTCTATATTGATGATATGCTTGTAAAGTCAACACAAGCGGAAGATCATCTCCAGCATCTCTCTACTACTTTTGATATCTTACGCAGGTATAATATGAAGCTCAATCCGGAAAAATGTGCTTTCGGAGTACAATCAGGTAAGTTTTTGGGATTCCTTGTATCTAACAGAGGAATAGAGGTAAATCCAGCTCAAATAAAAGCTTTAGAAGAAATACCTGATATTTTAACAAATAAAAAAGAGGTTCAAAGAGTGACAGGGAGAATAGCCGCCTTAGGAAGATTTATTTTTAGGTCTTCCGAAAAAAGCTTTAAATTCTTTTCAGTTCTTAAAAAAAAATCAGTTCGAATGGACTAAAGAATGTCAACAGGCCCTCAGAGATTTGAAGATTTATTTATCAAAGCCACCATTGCTATCAAAGTCAAAACAAGGGGAAAGATTTTACATCTACCTGGCTGTTTCATAAATTGTTGTAAGTGCAGTATTGGTAAGAGAAGAGAAAGGTAAGCAATCACCTATATACTACGTAAGTAAAACTTTATTAGATGCTGAAACTAGATACCCATATCTAGAAAAATTAGCCTTAGCTTTAATAATGGCATCAAGAAAATTACGTCCTTATTTTCAATGTCATTCAATCATTGTCGTGACTTCTTATCCTTTAAGAAATATTTTGCATAAGCAAGAATTGTCAGGAAGATTAGCCAAATGGGCCATAGAATTAAGTGAACATGATATAACATATCAGCCTAGAACAGCAATCAAATCACAAATATTAGCTGATTTTGTAGCTGACTTTAGCAACAGTATTACCCCTGAGGTAGAAAAAGAGTTACAACTCTTTAACGGAGTCAATCCAGGTCAGTAGACCCTATTTACATATGGCTTTTCTAACATAAAAGGGGCCGAATTAGGCATCGTCTTAATATCACCTACAGGTGAAAAGATACGGCAGGATATTAAATGTTACCCTATAACTAACAATGAAGCAGAGTACGAGGCTGTTATTGCAGGTTTAGAACTGGCACGGGAGCTGTCAATCAAGCAAATCATTATTAACAGTGATTCCCAATTGGTGGTAATTATATGCAGGGGACTTACATCGCTCGAGAAACTCGAATGCAACAATATCTAGAAAAGGCACGGGAACTTGTAAGACAGTTCGAAACGTGGAAGATAATACAAATACCTAGAGAAGAAAATGCAGAAGCGGATGCATTAGCAAACCTCGCGGCAGTTACAGAAGTAACAAATAAAGACAACGCCATTGTTGTCCACCTCTTCCATTCAGCAATCGACCAAGACAGGAACGAGGTATCTTTCAATAATGTAACTTGGGATTGGAGAAGCAAAATTCTCAATTTTTTGAAGAATGTTACCATAACTGAAGACAAAAAAGCAGCTCAAGCGCTTCGCCGCAAAGCAGCACGATATTGTCTAGTCCGCTACTCATTGTATCGCAAAATGTTCGGTGGACCCCTAGCTAAATGCCTTGGACCTAATAAGATGGAGTTCGTGATAAAAGAAGTCCATTAAGGACATTGTGGAAATCATGCAGGAGCAAGATCCTTGGTAAAAACCTTAATCCGAGCCGGGTATTATTGGCCTTAGATGGAAGAAGATGCAGAAAACTTCATATCTAAATGCGACAAGTGTCAGAGGTTCGCCAACAATATGCATAGACCAGCAGAACTGTTGCATTCAGTCATATCACCATGGCCCTTCATGAAATGGGGAATAGATCTAGTGGGACCTCTTCCCCCAGCTAAAGGACATGTACGATTTCTACTCGTACTTACTGACTACTTCACGAAATGGGTGGAAGCAGAAGCGTTCAAACAAGTGCGGGAAAAGGAGGTCAAAAGCTTCTTATGGCGAAACATAATATGTCTTTTTGGGATTCCGAAAGAGATCGTGTGTGATAATGGCCCACAATTTATAGGCTCTTAAATCACAGAATTCGTTGAGAGTTGGAAAATTAAACGGATTACCTCAACGCCATATCATCCCGTAGCTAATGGACAAGTTGAGTCTACGAATAAAATCATCGTCAACAACATAAAGAAGCGGTTAGATAAAGCCAAAGGGAGTTGGCCTGACGAATTACCGGCAGTATTATGGGCATACATGACTACATCAAAAACAGGCATGGGAGAGACTCCCGTCGCACTTGTTTATGGCTCGGAGGCATTAATACCCGTGGAAATCGGCGAGCCGAGCTTAAGGGTTATAATAGCTACGGAACCAGCAAATGATGCCGAACTCCAGATCAATCTGGACTTTCTCGAATCACGAAGGGAAGCAGCTTTAATACGGATGGCAGCCAAAAGCAAATCATAGAGCGATATTACAATCGCAAAGCTCATCTTAGATATTTTAAGATTGGGGACTTCGTACTTAAAAAGGTTTTCCAATCAATCAACAAAAGAGGCAGGTGCTGGCAAGCTGAATCCAAATTGGGAAGGACCTTATAAAATTTGAGGCATAGCTGGGAAAGGTGCATACGAGTTGGAAGCCATGGATGGCAGAATTCTACCAACAAGTTTGAACGCCATCCACTTGAAGAAGTACTACTTCTAAGGAAAAGAAGTACCCCCGGTCAGGTATCGCATGTTCGATTTTATTTTACTTAAATTTTACTAACTTTTTTAGATGATAGGCAAAAAGCTAGCCCATCACCAGATGATGATATTAGACCTGCAAAGACGCGAGGAAATAACATAATTCCCGGTCTAGGGTTACACTTTCTGATGGACGTTTTAAAGGGTTAAGCAGTCATCATCTAAAATAGTATATACCTTCGAGTCCCGTACGTTTTACTTTTTCAGGGAAAGGACCATAAAGAAAGAATAATCAAGTGCTCAAGATCTCATTCTTCAAAGCTCAAACACTTGGGGGACTATATAATATGGAAGGCCAAGATGAAGCAAAAAANAAAACAGTTACGGATGAAAGATCAAAATCCTTGTATTTATTCAAAAAATTGTTATCAAATAAAACAGTTACGAATTATAAAGCATTTCCCTCGTATTTATTACAAAACTGTTGCAAATAAAAACAGTTGCGGGTAAAACCCCCAATACTTACAAAAACTGTTACTAATGAAAAACAGTTATTTCCTTGTATTAACTCGAAAAAGTTGTTACCTATGAAAAATCAGTTGTGAAATACAAGTAAATATCAAATCTGTTAAAAAAAAAAACAATTGCAACATGAGTTTTAGATGATAATTATAACACATGTAAAATGTCGTGGAAGTTCAAACAAAAAATTTCCACAAAAACATCCTTAAACATGTGAGAAATTCCTATCACTCTATTGCATTACAATGAAGTTGAGACGTCTTCTTCATTAAAGTGTAAATCAAAAGGGGCCCAAAATCATAATTAAAGCCTATCATAAACAAAGGCTTATATTTTATACGAACACTACACCTACTATGAAAAGGTTCAAGTGATTTATGCATTTTCATGCAAAAAGTTAAGAGGTGCAAACAAAAACCTCAGAAGAACAAAACATGCAATAGACTTAAAGAGTAAAACCAAAACTCGAAACAAAAGTCTTCAAATTGCATTAATATAAAAATAGCGGTTAAGTTAAAACTAAGTACTAACTAGTACTTAGCCGCATAATAATTACATATTTAGTTCCCCTAAGTTGTCAGTTGGGGACTTTAGAGTTTCAAACTTATCCCCGATGGAGCTGGGGGTAACCACACCAATCCAAATATTAAAAAAAAGAAGAAGGGAAAACCAAATCTTCAGTCTTCATAAGGAGGAGAGTTAACTTCTTCAGGAGGAACAACAACAGCTTGAGGCGAAGAGGCATGAGCAGCATGGGTTTCATCAGTGGATGGAGAAAGATCAAGACCTCGCTGGGTCTTCTCCATGGCCTCTTTAGTTTGGCAATTTCAGCGTTGAGGTTGAAACCCTCTTGGATAATCTCCATCAATGTATCAAGGCGAGAATTCATGTACGCTCAACTTACATCAACGGCATCCGCCTCTTCGAGATCATTATAATCTTTTGCCCACACTTGAAGATCAACCCTCAATCCATCTTTCTCGGCTTCATCAGCTTCATGGGCGGCCCTCAAGGGTACAACTGACTCTTCCAAAATTCGGACTTTGTCTAAAGCTTCACGTAGTTCTTCTTGGGTTCGGGAGAGAGTCTGTACAAGATCACCAGAATATTCCTCCTTCTGCCCTAGCAGATGCTTCAAGTTCATGATCTCCTCCGAGGCTTGGGACAGTTGTTCAGCAAACGAGGATTCAAGAATACTCTTATCCTTATCAGTTTGGCTAGAAAAAGCCTTCTCCACTGCCACTTACGTTGCTGTAACCCTCAACTGTCTCCTCAAGGTATTCCTCTCCTCTTCTAAAGCATCCATATCTACCCTCAAGCCATCATATTGTGCCTTCAGATTGTCAAAATCCACCTGCAGCTCCCGCAACTCTTTCAACTCATTATCCGAATTTGAAACTCTTTTCATAAGTTCTAAGACAATAAGGTGCATCTATAAATAAAAAAAAACAGTTAAACATGGTAAACTGTTTAGACATGGAAAAGTGTACATATGTAAGAATAAGCTACGATATACGTTCAAAGAAGTATGCACCACTTCATTGGCCCACGTGAGAGTTGTATGGCTGGCAAGTTTGTCTTTCTCTTCAGGACCTATCAGAGGCTTAAGCCACACCTAAGGCTCGCCCGTCATTTTGAAAGACTCCCTTCAGCTGGAACCTCAATCACAACCCTCCACATCTCCTTGCTGGAAGACCCTACTTCCCTAATGGAAGGCATGGAAACAGGAACGGAGGGAGTAGCAACAGAAATAGACGGTCCAGGAATTGAAGGAGCCACGGGCACAATAGTAGGCACGGATGAATGAGGAATTGCAGAAACCACGGGCAGAGAAACGGAAGAAGACGTAACAGCTAAAGGAGTGGGAACAGCGGAGACACAAGGAACCGACGAAACTTCTTCTCTTAAAGAGTCGGAGAAAACAACAGCTAAGGGAACGTCATCGGGAACGAGATCAAAACCCTCATGAAACAAATAATCGATAGAATCATGGACTGGGGACTTTGAATCATTTTCAGAAGATGAGGGTCTACCTGCAGGCATAGAAGAAAGAGTCATGGGGGTAGGCTCATCGTCCAAAACCACCCGCCTTCTTCGTGACGGTGTACTAAAGCACCCTCTCTTTCTTCTTCTTCTTCTTCTTCTTCTTCAGAACGGGTATCACCAACTTTCCTCTTTGAGGAAGACGAACTAGCAAGTATATCTTGAGCCTGAGTCAAAGACATCTTCGGGATAGATGAAGCAGACACCCCATGGGTGAAAAACCCTGTCAAAAAGGGAAAAGTTAAGCGAGAATAAAAGTAGACTCGGATAAGACAGGAAGTAAGAAAAACTTCACTTACCATGGGTCTTTACAACCCAACGGTACTTCCCCGCGAAGTATTTCCAGGACCTTTCTTCAACAGGAGCGCCATACAACATTTTTTCTACCCAATCACGAATGCCGGAGACATTCTCAACAATATTCATGATTGCTGAAAAGAAAAAAATAGATACGGTGTTAATAACACAATCCAAGCCTAATGAAAGAATAAAATAGATACGAACCAAAAAAGTACTCATGTGCACGGTTCCACTTCTCAGGAAAGGGAAGATTCTCTTCACCCACTAAACCAACAGTGGGGAAAGCAACATACCGGAGGTACCAACCTCTGTCTTTATCATCACCAGGGGTTACTAACACTCTTTTACTCCGAGCAGCCCGAGTAAAAACCCCTTGAAGAAACAAGACAGGAGAATATAAATGAATAAGATGATTGAAAGTAAAGGGAACTAAATCTAAAGAAGCCAAAACTCTCAGACACGCGACAACTCGCCACACCAGCAGACCAACTCGTCCCAAACAGATATTGAAAAAATGACAAAACTCGATGATAACTAAATCAATGGGAGGTCTAAACCCTAATGTAAAAGGATATATATAAACAAAGGAATAACCAGTCCTATAAGACGTTATCCTTTGATTACTATTCCGGACATAAACATGGAAATGAGGCCCCCCAAAAACACTCTCTACGAACAAGAGGAACGTGACCTTCAGTTATAATAGTTGGATACCTCTCCACACTATCTAAGGAAGTAGACTGATCTACATGAACTGGGTTTTCCCTAGTAAATACAAACTCGGCGAGAATAATGTCATCAACTTTGGGTTCACGAAGATGATCATCTTTACCTCTAGATGAAGAATGAGAAGATCTAGCCCTAGCCCTAGGAGAAAGCAAAGACCTAGCGTAAGGAGGAGAAACTATTGGGGAAGAAGAACCTCTAAAGGGAGTAGATCCTAAACTCCTTAGCTTGCCTCCCCTCCGACTCCTAATTGGAGAAGAAGAAAATGCGAGATTTTCCACATCTATTACCTTCTTGGGTTGTTTCGATGAAGACATACTTACAGAAGGAATGGAAAATTCTTTACAAGAAACGAGACAAGTTATAAAATGTTTCGTGGAAGTAAATAAAGGAAGAAGGGTATTTATACATAAAGACAACCGTCGAAGCATGGAAAAACAATGATGGAAAGTCATGATTAAAGATGTCACTTCGGGATTGACGCAACCGCAAAAAGCCCTAAAAGGCGCCGAGTCATTGCAGAACCAATCAGAAATGGACACGTGGAAGGAGAATTAAATGGAAGTGTCAAACGACGCATGTGTTCATCAGAAAGATACAGTGTTTCAGAGCAAAACGGCGGCAAAATATTCCCGCCATAAATGTGCATCCACTTACCAAATATTAATCGATAAATATATGGTAAGTGGGGGGACTATCTGTATTGGTAAAAAAGATTCTCACACGTAAGCAAATTCGTGACAACTCAGCTAGCTACGTGGACCAAGAAAAACGCAACAGATAGACTTGATTATGTAAAGAGGTACGGGACAAAGAGGCACGATCAATAAACCCACAAGTTCATAAACCACGGGAAACTTAATGACAAAGAAGAGATACGGTCACAGTGAACCCAGACGAAGCTACAGGCAGATTCGGGAATCAACAGTTAATGACTGATACGTTACGTAACTCCTATACAATAGTTACGGTTATCCTTTGTAACGCCTCATTAAGGTAACAATTAGCCATTAATGAGCAATCACGACAGGAACCAAACATTATACTAGGAAACCCCTATATAAAGGGAAGAAATGTAACCCATAAGGGCATCTGAATTCTCGAATACAATCAACTTTACTTTTTGCATACTACAATATTGTTTATTACTCAATTTTCCTTTATTTATCGTATTACCTTCTTGATTATCAGTAACCTGAGTTCATCCTAAATAGCTTTGGTCAAGGAATCTAATTCTTTGGTTAAACACCTACGGCTCGCACCTGCGGTCAAACATCCGCAGATGCAAATATCATAGTAGAAAACATCAGTAACTGTTTGCTGCAAATTTCCAATTCCGAACTTCCCGTTAACCATCCGAAATCAATCCCGAGCCCCTCGGTACCCCAACCAAACATACCAACACATCATATATGATCATTCAAACTTATTTGCACTCTCGGAACACCCAAAATAACATCAAAACACCAAAATCACATCAAATTCAAGCCTATGGACTTTGAAAATTCTAAATTCCACCGACGATGGCGAAACCATCCAAATCACCTCCGATTGACCTGCAATTTTTAGACATATCCAAAATGACATTACGAACATGTTCCTACTTCCGGAATCCCATTTCGACCCCAATAGCCTATTTTCCGCTGCCGACCGGAAATCACCAAAAACTGACTTTCGCCAATTCAAGCCTAATTCTACACCGGACATCACAAAAATATTTCAAACACAGTCGTAAGTCCCAAATCACCTAACGAAGCTATCCGAGCCATAAAATCTACATTCCAAGGTCTTTTACCAATAAGTCAACTCTCAGTTGACTTTTCCAACTATAAGGCTATTTTTAGAGACTAAGTGCTTCAAATCTCACTATAACCATTCTGAACCCGAGCCAACCAACTCTAACATATCATATAGTATAACCAACCTATGACTAGGCAATAACAGTAGATATAATGCAGGTTCTAGGTAACGACCGACCAGGTCGTTACAACACCTCTTTCCATCAATGACAATGCACCTCTTGATCATTCAACAAGCCTACCCGCCGGCTGGTTGAATGACATTCGCACTATAGCGGTGACAGGCAATCCACGTGCAGACTTTAACAACCTGTTGAAAGATTCTGACACATTTTGTATTCAAAATTCCCAATCTTCTACCACTATCCTTATGTAAAGTTCACTTTTCAAGCTCATGTCGCATAAACTAACGATAGGCTTTTGGGTCTTCCTACCTAATCAATTCCACCCTTCTCCTGAATTTACACTCATGGTGATCTATTGTAGCAATCCATGTTAAATAATATAAGTCCATGTTCAGATGAGCCCTCTGGAAGTTGGCCTTCAAGTTCCTAACACAATAACAGTGGCAGGCATACGGTTCTTGCCATGCATGAAAATTTTGTACAGAACATAAAATACCACCATGCCGACTAGATATTAGACAAATACCTGAACGTTGTCTGACAACGTGCTCTTTCAAGTGGTTCAAAATCAATGTCCACGTCTCTTGGCATTCATTGGCACAAACATAAAATGCGAGGGGAAATATGCTTCCATTAGCATCTACTGCAATGGTGATCATCAACTTAATATCATACTTTCCATAGACTGAGTTCCGTCTATGGATATTACCGGCCGACAATGCACAAAACCGTCAATAGCCAATTTAAATGCCCAGAACACATATCTAAATATGAATTATTGTATTACTGGACTTCGCTCAAGCTTCCATTCAACAAAAGTCCCGGGGTTAAAGTGTTGCAATGAAGCCATGTACCTGGGTAGAGTCGTAAAGGACATATACCAGTTATCATAAATAATCTCAAACACAAGTTTACGCCTGAGAAATGCCTTTATTTTGGTATGGTACATCCATAAATCTGGTGGAAAGATGTTATACACTTTTTAATCTTGTACCTTATGGACGATTCAATGTGTGGAATCAAGAATAGAGAAATCATGTCAACATTCAAGTTAAAATAATTCACACTAAATGTGTCTATTTCACAAGTGTGGGTGCCAATGTATTTCCCCACAATCCACATATTTGTTTCCAACTTTCTCGCACGTAGCATCGATGTACAACTTTGAAACAATTTAAGACAAATAACCTTGTATACTTCCGGAGATGATTCAAGAACCATGATCTCCAACACTCTTTTATGTTGTACACTCGCATCGCCCTGCTTCCGTGCGCTTTATCATCAAAAAGCATATTCTTTGACAGCACCGTTGGTCTAGATTCATCTCACATTGCTGTTCGAATGTTGTCAAGATCCCTTGTAAGGGCATCCACATTCGGCATACTGCGCAACTGGTCAAGGTAAGGAATCTCCCTTGAATGAACGGCACATGGGACTCATACACTCTCGGTCTAAGGGGAGATGGAGTCTGCAAATATGGAGCATGCTCATTGGTGCCATCATGCTCCCTCGTCATATCAGGTTCATCATTCTCGTCCTCATTATCTTCACCCTCATTAGAGAAGGGTGTGTCATATCCAGACTCATCAACAATGTGGTCATAATCAGTATCATCTTCCTGACTCCGTGCATCGGCCAGATGCCGATTAAATATATCATCTTCGAGAAATTGAGTATGGACATTACCTCAAGTTGCTCGTTTTCACTGCACAACCAATAAATTAATGAGTTTCTCAAATTCATACAAACATTACATATAAACTTTATCACTTAACTTACAAAGCATAATTTGTTGATATCCCATGATGCATATTATCCTGTTGCTGATGACTCTCGAATGGACCACCATGATCCAACACACCAAAGCATATTCCAACTAATCATTGGTTCATAACTTGTAAACTTCATATTTGGCCGGTACCCCCTTTTGAATATATGAGTGTTAATACAAATACAATACATAAAAAAACATCGCAATATAAAGAAAAATTCAAATTTACCACTCGGCTTGTAGATTATATAAACTTGGGGAGAATTTATATCCTCGCTCCTCATTCTCCCGTTGAGATAAGTTTAAATTTGGCCAAACTCTTCCAAACGGACCTGTTCAGATAAAACTGCTCCAAAAAAACCACCCGATGATTGAGGGTTATTCCTATTTTACTGAACCTCAATATTGTGACTGTCTTCAGCCTTGACATACATATCCAACATGTTTATCCCAAGAAGTTCTCGGTGTTCATGCGGAGTCCTCAAAATATCTGTCAGAGTTTCATCGTCTTCGATGCTAAATTCAGCATAAAAAGCAACCCTTGCGGAGTGATAGAATACGAATATCTTCCGGCTACTTTAATATTAGATGAGCGTTTCCTGACGCTCATTTTTTATATAATAACAATACCGATCTATCGTACTTCATTGTAAGTCAGCAACTTAACATGACACTGTGGAGAACAACTATAGTCATCGGGTGGTTATTCTGGAGCAGTTTTTGTCGGACAGGTTCCGGCTGAAAGAGTTTGGCCTGATTTAAGCTTATCACCATAGGTGAATGAGGAGCGAGGAAATAATTTCTATCCTTCTTTACATAATCCACAAGACGAGTGGTAAACATAAATTTTCCTTTGTGTTACGATGTATATTTTGGTTGTATTGAATACACTTATATATTCCACAGGGGGTACCGTCCATATATGAATTTTACAAGTTATGAACCCACGCCTAGTCGGCATATGCGTAGTTCTGGTGTGTTGGATCATGGTGGTCCATCCGGGAGTCATCACCAACAGGAAAATGTCCATCATGGAATGTTAACACATTACAACTTGTAAGTGAAGTGTTATAGCTATATGTAAAGTATTTATTGTCACGACCCAAAATCCTATCTCAGGTCGTGATGGCGCCCAACAGCGGGGTCAGTCAAGCCAACGCTTATCTAACCAAGGGTTCTTTCTTATTTGATTAAATATTTCATCATATACCAAATTATAAGGTTTGAAACACAATATTGAAAGATAATTAACCAGTTTTAATCCAAAAGCAGTCGTAAGGAGGCGTGAGCCAAAAATATACAAGCTATAATTCGTGATAACTACCACGTGTGTGCCAAGAACTAGTGTCACGAGTACCACAGGCATACTGACTGGATATACAAAAGGTAAAAATATACAATTCCCACTGTCTGAAATGAATAGACGAGAAAATAAGAAAAAGAACTACATGGTGCTGCTGAGGATCGTCAGGAGGAGCAACTCACCGTGAAGTCAGATCCACTATATCAGAATCTATCTCGTGTATGATAACCAGATGCACCAGCCTCAGAACCTGTACAATTAACTACAGAAGCATAGCATGAGTACATAAATAAATATGTACCCAGTGAGTATCCCGTCTAATCTCGAAGAAGTAGTGACGAGAGGTCGACTTGACATTCACTAAGGTCCAACAATATAATACAACAGGGTATAATGAAAACGTAAGGCATATAAGACAGTGAACAGCAGATACGTATAAAGCACAGGAATCCAAGTAAATACTGAAAGTAAATAACAATTTTCACTTTCCTTTCCCCCAAATATCTGTCATGTCAATATCCACGAAATAGTGCCAAATAGACATGCACACACAGGAATAAGACAACCGGCCGGAGTCATAAGGATAATATCTATGCACTGCCGAGGGTCGAGCGGCCCGAACCATAAGTGCATCCACTACCCCGCTCGCAAATCATACCTGCGACTCGGGTGCTCATATACTTACACAAAATTATCGTAAGGCTACCCCCGCTCGCGAATCATTCCTGCGACTCGGATACTAGTTCACATACCCAGAATCGTCAATAAGCTCAGTAAAGGCCATACTTGTAACATGGATTATTTAACTGTAATTTCGGATGTAACTTACTACTATTTTCATGCTAGTTTCAAGAGTAATCAGCAATACAAAGTACTCCTAGAGATATATATAAGGCACATAAAAGCATGCTCGTAAGCCCTAAAACTACCTGACATGGCAGAATAGTAGCTAGGAATGGACCTTCGTCACTTCGTGCGCACGTAGCCCCCAAAACAATTACACATAGCATTTAAATCACCTTTGGGAACGATTTCCCTCTTACAAGATTAGAAAGGAGACTCACCTCGTGTCGAATCTACTTTCTGGACCAAGAACGCACCCGAAACTCCAAACTTGCCTCTCGAGGACTCGAAACTAATCAATTGATGCGTAAAATATCAAATTATATTCAAAATATGAAATCCTCCTATGAATTTAGCCAATTCACTATTCTTGAAGAAACCCCTAAATCCATCCCCGGTCCCGCACGCTCGTATTCCGAAAATTCATGAAGGAAACACTCACCCATAGCCTAAGGATCGTTAATATACGACTTTTACTTGAATTTATAGAAAACAAATGGGTAATTCATCAAATCCCTCAAGAACCCTAAGTTACTACCCAATTCTTGATTTTTCAATGATTTAGTAGCTAGTTCAATTAGTAATTCATGTATTAAACTAGTACTAGTGTAGAATTAACTTACCACTTCAGTAGATAGGTGAATTTTCCCTTTCCCAAGCTCCCTAGGTCGTCAATGGAGGTGAGAAAATGAAGAAATGGAAGAAATCCCGAGTTTTTAAAAGAATTGCACTGCCTACAATAATCTCGGACCTGCGGTCTCACACCTGCGAGCAAAAGCTCGCACCTACGGAACTGGACGAGGGAGGCTGGTGCCGCACCTGCGGCTCTGCTCATGCGAAACTTTTTCCGCACCTACGAAGAATGGCCTAGCCACTGGTTTTCGCACCTACGAGGCTGGGACCGCAGGAGCGGTCCAGCACCTGCGGCTGGGCAACCGCACATGCGGTCACACCAGATCAGGTGCACCAGCTGCATTTTCAGCTAGTTTTTGGCCTCGTATAGTGCCCGAGGGGCACTTGGGCCCACCCGAGCCCTCGTCCAAATATACCAACTAGTCCCAAATCATAATACGGACTCGCTCGAGCCTTTAGAAACTCAAAACAACGCTAAAACTCAAAATCACCCCTCAAAACCCCTAGATTCAAAACTTAAGAACTTCAAGTTCTTGAATTTGATATCAATGCGCCGATCCGACCTATACTACTCGGAATGACACCAAATTTTGCAGTCAAGTCATAACATAACAGAACTATTCTGGGTCTCGGAATTCCATTTGGACCTCGACACCCCGGGGTCATCAAAACCCTATTCCGGACATACGCCCAAGTCCGAAATCATCATACGAAGCTACTGGAACTGTCGGAACTCGATTCCGAGGTCGTTTGCTCAAAATGTTGACCGAAGTCAAACTTGGCCAAAAAGGCCAATCTTAAGGAACCAAGTGTTCTTATGGCACTCTAAACACTTCCAAATCCTGAACCACCCGTCCCCGTAAGTCATAAATCAAAAGGAGCCTCTATGGGAAGTCTCATTTAGGGAAACGAGGTCTTAATACGCAAAATGACCGGCCGGGTCGTTACACTCTCCCCCTCTTAAACAAACGTTCGTCCTTGAACGGGTCAAGAATCGTACTTGAAGTGTTTAATAGATGTGGATATCTGCTCTGCATGTCTTCCTCGGACTCCCAAGTCGCCTCCTCGACTGGTTGGCCCCTCCACTAGACCTTTACGGCAGAAATTCTCTTAGATCTCAACTGGCGGTCCTGTCTGTCAATAATAGCAACTGGCTCCTCCTCGTAGCCCAACTTCTCATCCAACGTAATAGTGCTGAAATCAACCACGTGAGAGAAGTCAGCGTGATATCTCCGTAGCATGGATACATGAAAGACCGGATGAACTCCTGATAAATTGGGAGGTAAAGAAAGCTCATAAGCCACATCTTCGACTCGCCTCAATACCTCGAAAGGGCCTATAAACCTTGGGCTCAGCTTGCCCTTCTTCCCGAATCTCATAATGCCCTTCATCAGCGAAAACTTCAGTAGAACCTTATCTCCCTCCATAAATGCTACATCACGCGCCCTCTGATCCGCGTAACTCTTCTGCCTGGACTGTGCTGTGCGGAGCCTCTCCTGAATTAACTTCACCCTCTCCAAAGCATCTCTCACCAGATCCGTGCCATATAACTTAGCCTCGCCAGGCTCAAACCACCCGATAGGAGAACGACATCGCCGACCATACAAATCCTCAAATGGAGCCATCTCGATGATGGACTGATAACTATTATTGTACACAAACTCAACCAAAGGCAAGAACTGGTCCCACTGACCTCCAAAGTCAATCACACAAGCCCTGAGCATGTCCTCCAATATCTGAACTGTACACTCCGAATGGCCATCAGTCTGAGGGTGGAATGCTGAGCTGAGATCTATCTGAGTGCCCATCTCACTGTGCAATGCTCTCCAGAAGTACGAGGTGAACTGAGGACCTCGATCTGATATAATGGACACCGGCACACCGTGCAACCGGACTATCTCCCGAATGTAGATCTGGGCTAGCCTCTCAGAAGTATTTGTAGTAGCCACTGGAATGAAATGCGCCGATTTGGTCAATCTGTCCACAATGACCCAAACCGCGTCAACCTTCCGCAAAGTCTGAGGCAACCAAACTAAGAAGTCCATGGTGTTGCGCTCCCACTTCCACTCAGGAATGGGCATCTGCTAAAGTAGGCCTCCTAGCCTCTGATGCTCATACTTCACCTGATGGCAATTAAGACACCTAGTCACATACTCCACAATGTCCCTCTTCATCCGCCTCTACCAGAAATGTTGCCTCAAATCATGATACATCTTCGTAGCACCAGGATGAACAGAATACTGAGAATTGTGTGCCTCCTCTAGAATCCTCTCCCTCAGGCCATCAACATTAGGAACACATAAGCGGCCCTGAAGTCTTAGAGCACCATCCTCGCCAATGGTAACCTCCTTGGCCCTGCCCTGAATCACCGTCTCCCGTAGCTCTTCCAAACACGGATCATCATACTACCAAGCCTTAATCTCCCCTAATAACGAAGACTGAGCAACCACATGTGCAAGAACTCGACGAGGCTCAGAAAGGTCTAACCTCACTAGGAGATTAGCCAAGGACTGAATGTCCAAGGCTAGAGGTCTCTCCCCTATTGCAATGTTAGCCAAGCTACCCATACTCTCCGCCTTCCTGCTCAAGGCATCTGCTACCACATTTGCCTTGCCCGGATGATAAAGAATGGTGATATCATAACCCTTCAACAACTCAAGCCATTTGCGCTGCCTCAAACTAAGATCCCTCGGTTTGAACAAGTGCTGCAAGCTGCGGTGGTCTGTATAAACCTCACTGGACACTCCATACAAGTAGTGCCTCCAAATCTTAAGAGCATGAACAATCGCCGCCAACTCCAAATCGTGCACAGGGTAATTCTTCTCGTGAACCTTCAGCTGGTGCGAAGCATAAGCAATAACTCTCCCTTCCTGCATCAACACACACCCCAAACAAACGTGTGAAGCGTCGCAATACACTGTATACATCCCTGAACTGGAAGGCAATACTAGAAATGGTGTTGAAGTCAATGCTACCTTGAGCTTCTGAAATCTCGCCTCAAACTCGTCGGACCATCGGAACGGGGCATTCTTCTGAGTCAATCTAGTCAATGGGGATGCAACAGATGAAAACCTCTCCACAAATCGGCGATAATAGCCTGCTAGGCCCAAGAAGCTCCTGATCTCTGTAGCTGAAGTAGGACGCGACCATCTCTGAACTGCCTCAATCTTCTGAGGATCAACCTTGATACCCTCTCCAGATACCACATTCCCCAAGAATGCCACGGAATCCAACCAAAACTCAAACTTGGAGAACTTAGCATATAGCTTCTGTTCCCGCAAGGTCTGGAGCACAACTCTCAAATGTTGCTCGTGCTCCCCAAGGCTACGTGAGTAAACAAAGATGTCATCTATGAAGACAATGACAAAGGAATCAATATATGGCCTGAATACCCTATTTATCAAGTCCATGAATGCTGTTGGGGCATTAGTCAAGCCAAAGGACATCACTAGGAACTCATAGTGGCCATATCTGGTACGAAATACAGTCTTCGAAACATCTGAGGCCCGAATCTTCAACTGATGATAACCCGATCTCAAATCAATCTTAGAAAACACCCGAGCACCCTGTAGCTGGTCAAACAAATTATAGATGCGCGGCAAAGGATACTTGTTCTTAATGGTAACCTTATTCAACTGGCGGTAATCAATACACATCCGCATAGATCCATCCTTCTTCTTTACAAATAGGACTGGAGCACCCCATAGAGATACGCTTGGCCTGATGAACCCCTTAGACAACAACTCCTCAAGATGCTCCTTCAACTCCTTCATCTCCTTAGGATCCATGCGGTACGGGGGAATGGAAATAGGCTAAGTATCTAGAGCTAAATCAATGCAGAAATCAATATCACGATACGGAGGCATGCTTGGATGGTCTGAAGGAAATACATCAGCAACCTCTCGAACAACTAGCACCGAATCAATCATCAGAGGCTCGGCGGTGGTGTCCCACACATAAGCAGGATAGGCCAGACAACCCTTCTCGACCATATGTCGAGCCTTCAGGAATGAAATAACTCGGTTGGCTGCACTAACCGAGGAACCTCTCCACTCTAGCCTAGGCGACTCGGGCATGGCTTAAGTAAATGTCTTGGCATGGCAATCTAGCACAGCCTGATAAGGAGATAGCCAATCCATGCCTAGAATAACCTCAAAATCAACCATGTCGAGCAGTAAAAGGTCTGCTCTAGTCTTGAACCCACAGAACGTAATCACACAAGACCGATAGACCCGTTCTACCACCACAGAATCGCCCACAGGATTGGACACATATATAGGAGAACCCAAGGATTCACGAGGAACATCCAGAAAATGAGCAAATAATGCTGAAACATATGAATAGGTGGATCCTGGATCAAATAATATTGAAGCCTCTCTGCTACATATTCAGATAATACTTGTGATGACGGCGTCTGAGGCCACTGCATCTGATCTGGCCGGTATGGCATAAAATCTTGCTGGAGAACCGGAAGACTGAGCCCCACCGGAGCGAACAGAAGCTGACTGATCTCCCCCTGACTAGCCTCCACCTCTAGGACGACCCATGCTGACCTATCCTCCACCTCTAAGTGGCCGGACTGATGGTGCTGAACCCATAGGCAGATAACCCTACTGCAATGCCTTGCCCCGAAACCTGAGACAAGTCCTCCTCACATGGCCTGACTCCCCACACTCCTAACATCTCACAGGTGGCATAGCCTGCTACCCTAGAGAAGAATCCCGGATAGCTGAGGGACGGTGAGAACCCTCTGGCATGGCACCGAAGTAAGGAATGGAGGATCTGTAATGAATGGAATATCTGTCGGGTGAACTGTGAATAGCTGGAGGACGGTAAGAGCGCTCTGGCATAGCGCTGAAATGAGGCCTCGCTGGATTACCTCGGGGAGGTGGTGGAGGTGTTGAATATGAAGGCCTTCTTGGCTGACCACCCCCAAACTGACCTCTGCTCCTAACCGGGGCACCCCTGAAATCTCTGGAGTACCTAGCCCTCTTGTCCTGCTGACCCTGGTCCTCAATCGATAACCCTCCGTACTCTCTCAGCCACGAATCTCCGTACTCTCTCAGCATCAGAGAGTAGTATCATAAGTGCATGGCGTGACAGCTCTGAAAATCTGTCCTCATAATCTGTCACTGACATCTGCCCCTGCTCTAGCTGCTCAAACTGACGCTGCAGCTCTTCCCTCTCAAAGGGTGGGATATATCTATCCAGAAACATCTGCGTGAACTCCCAAGTGACAGGAGGAGAATCTGCTGGTCTGCTGAGAATATAGGACTGCCACCACCTGCGAGCTCTGCCCTCCAACTGAAATGTGGTGAAATCCACTTCATGAGACGCTAGGATCCTCATGTTGTGCAGTTTGTTCCTGCACCGGTCAATGAAGTCCTGGGCATCCTTGCCTTGCTCACCCCCGAAGACTGGAGGGAGCAATCGAGTCCATCTGTCCAATAACTTCTGCGGATCGTCGTCCGCAGGTGGTCTGGGCTCCTGTGCTGCTACTACAGGCTGGATACTACCCATGGGCAGTGTACCCGGGTCATGATGAACTACTGCTGCCTGTCCTGCGGCCTGGGCGGTAGGGGTCTGGGCTCCCCCCCCCCTGCCGGAGAAGTGGCAGGGTCTGCTGGAAATAAACCAGCCTGGGATATGGTGTCCATAAATGTCATCATACGGCCCATGACCTCTTGGAAGCCAGGCGCCGTCATGAAGTCTACTGGAGCTGGATCTGCTGGGGGCACCTTGTCCTGCTCCCCTATGATAGGATCCTCTGGCAGTGGAACTGGAATAGCTCTGTGATGCCCTCGTCCCCTACCTCGAGTCGGTGCCCTCCCCTTTCCCCTACCACAGCCTCAGACGGCAAGGGTAGCGACATCTCCCGGATCAGGAACGACGGAGGCACGCGTCCTCACCATCTGTGAGAGAATAGAAGAATGAGTTTTAGTACATCATCGATTGCATGATAGAATATGAATAAAGAGAGGTTTCCTAACACCCTATAGCCTCCTGAAGATAAATACTGACGTCTCTGTACTGATCTGTAAGACTCTACTGGGTTTTCCCGTGACTCGTGAGACTTACGTGAACCTAGAGCTCTTATACCATGTTGTCACGACCCAAAATCCTATCTCAGGTCGTGATGGCGCCCAACAGCGGGGTCAGTCAAGCCAACGCTTATCTAACCAAGGGTTCTTTCTTATTTGATTAAATATTTCATCATATACCAAATTATAAGGTTTGAAACACAATATCGAAAGATAATTAACTAGTTTTAATCCAAAAGCAGTCGTAAGGAGGCGTGAGCCAAAAATATATACAGGCTATAATCCGTGATAACTACCATGTGTGTTCCAGGAACTAGTGTCACGAGTACCACGGGCATACTCACTGGATATACAAAAGGTAAAAATATACAATTCCCACTGTCTAAAATGAATAGATGGGTAAATAAGCAAAAGAACTCCATGGTGCTGCTGAGGATCGCCAGGAGGAGCAGCTCACCGTGAAGACAGATCCACTATATCAGAATCTATCTCGTGTATGATAACCAGATGCACTAGCATCAGAACCTGTACAATTAAGTATATAAGCGTAGCATGAGTACATATATAAATATGTACCCAGTGAGTATCCCGTCTAATCTCGAAGAAGTAGTGACGAGAGGTCGACTTGACACTCACTAAGGTCCAACAGTATAATACAACAGGGTATAGTGAAAACGGTAGGCATATAAGACAGTGAACATCAGATACGTATAAAGCACAGGAATCCAAGTAAATACTTAAAGTAAAGAACAATTTCAACTTTCCTTTCCCCCAAATATCTGCCAAGTCAATATCCACGAAATAGTGCCAAATAGTCATGCGCACACAGGAATAAGACAACCGGTCGGAGTCATAAGGATAATATCTATGCATTGCCGAGGGTCGAGCGGCCCGAACCATAAGTGCATCGACTCCCCGCTCGCGAATCAATCATGCGACGCGGTTGACATAATAATGATAAGGCTACCCCGCTCGCGAATACTACCTGCGACTCGGGTGCTCATATTCTTACATAGAATTATCGTAAGGCTACCCCCGCTCGCGAATCATACCTGCGACTCGGGTACTAGTACACATATCCAGAATCAACAATAAGCTCAGTAGAGGCCATACTTGTAATAGGAATTATTTAACTATAATTTTGGGTGTAACTTACTACTATTTTCATGCTAGTTTCAAGAGTAATCAGCAACTCAAAGTACTCCTAGAGATACTTATAAGGCACATAAAAGCATGCTCGTGAGCCCTAAAAATACCCGACATGGCAGAATAGTAGCTACGCACGGACCCTCGTCACTTCGTGCGCACGTAGCCCCCAAAACAATTACACATAGCATTTAAATAACCTATGGGGATGATTTCCCTCTTACAAGATTAGAAAGGAGACTCACCTCGTGTCGAATCTACTTCCTGGACTAAGAACGCGCCCGAAACTCCAAACTTGCCTCTCGAGGACTCAAAACCAATCAATTGATGCGTAAATGTATCAAATTATATTCAAAATATGAAATCCTCCTATGAATTTAGACAATTCACTATTCTTGAAGAAATCCTAAAATCTGTCCCCGAGCCCGCACGCTCAGATTTCGAAAATTCTCGAAAGAAACACTCACCCATAGCCTAAGGATCGTTAATATACGATTTTACTTGAATTCATAGTAAATAAATGGGTAATTCATCAAATCTCTCAAGAACCCTAAGTTACTACCCAATTCTTGATTTTTCGATGATTTTGTAGCTAGTTCAATTAGTAATTCATGTATTAAACTAGTACTACTATAGAATTAACTTACCTCTTCAGTAGATAGGTGAATTTGCTCTTTCCCAAGCTCCCTAGGTCGTCAATGGAGGTGAGAAAATGAAGAAATGAAAGAAATCCCGAGTTTTTAAAAGAGCTACACTGCCTACAGTAATCTCGCACCTGCGGCTCAAGGACCGCACCTGCGAGGAAAACCTCGCACCTGCGGAACTGGACGAGGGAGGCTTGGGCAGCACCTGTGGAGTGGAGACCGCACCTGCGACTCTGCTCCTGCGGAACTTGGTCCACACCTGCGAAGAATGACCTAGCCACTGATTTCCGCACCTGCGAGGCTGGGCAACTGCACCTGCGGTCACACCAGATCAGGTGCACCAGCTGTATTTTCAGCTGGTTTTTGGCCTCGTATAGTGCCCGAGGGGCACGTGGGTCCACCCGAGACCCCGTCCTAATATATCAACCAGTCCCAAATCATAATACGGACTCGCTCGAGCCTTCAGAACACTCAAAACAACGCTAATACTCAAAATCACCCCTCAAAACCCCTAGAATCAAAACTTAAGAACTTCAAGTTCTTGAATTTGATATCAACGCGCCGATCCGACCTATACTACTTGGAATGACACCAAATTTTTCAAGCAAGTCATAAGTGACATAACGGAACTCCCGGTCTCGGAGTTCCATTCAGACCTCGATAACACAAAATACGTTCCAAACCGAACTATGAACTTAAAGAAGTTCTTATTTCTATATTGGGCGCCGAAATGCCCCGGGGTCATCAAAACTCCATTTTGGACATACGCCCAAGTCCGAAATCATCATACGAAGTTACTGGAACTGTCGAAACTCGATTCCGAGGTCGTTTGCTCAAAATCTTGACCGAAGTCAAACTTGGCCAAAAAAGCCAATCTTAAGGAACCAAGTGTTCCTATGGCACTCTAAACACTTCCAAATCCTGAACCACTTATCCCCGCAAGTCATAAATCATAAGGAGCCACTATGGGAAGTCTCATTTAGGGAAACGGGGTCCTAATATGCGAAACGACTGGTCGGGATGTTACATTTATCAATTTGAGTAACTTATTATTTTGTTGTTTGCGTAGTGAAAATGAGCAAGTTGAACCACCTGTCCTGACTCAATTGTCCGAAGACGACATCTTAAATCGGGATCTGGTAGATGCATAGAGTCAGGAAGAGAACAGTGATTATGACAACAATGCCGATGAGTCCGGAGATGACACACCCTTCCTTGATGAGGGTAATGATAAGGAGGAAGAGAATGATGGACCTGATTTGACGAGGGAGTATGCTCCACCGCCCCCCCCCCCCCGTTAGACCAAGAGTGTACGAGTCCCAAGTGTCATTTCATTCAAGGCAGATTCCCTACCTTGATCATTTGCCAAGTATGCTGGATGTGGATGCTCTCACAAGAGATTTTGACGAAATTCGAACAGGAATGTGGGATGAGTCTAGACCAACGGTGCTGGAAAAGGACATGCTTTTTCCTGATAATTTTTTCAAACTATTGGGCACCTCATTTGATTATTAACTTACCAGATCTAAAACAGTCATAAAATTTTATCTGGGGAACTTTCAGAAATGACTATTGTTTGGAGGATTATTCCTTAACATAGTTATAATTTAGCTAATTACATTCTGTAACTATTAATTGTTTTTCATGTGATGTATGTCGTTGTATTCAATTCGGTTGTACACATTGTATCCAATTCATATGTATTCATTCTTATATATTTTACATTGTATTTAATTTTACTGTATTGAATTTAAGTGTATTCAAACAACAAAAAATTAAAAAATAGGGTGTATACCATTGTATTCAATTCGGCTATATTCAATCACAACTACTTTACATAGTATTCAATTTCATTGTATTCAATTCGATTGTATACAAACAACACAAAATCACAAATATAATGATATTCGACTGTATTTAATTAACTGTATTCATTCGTAATTGCTTTTACACTGTACTCAATTTACTGTATTTAATTCTGTTGTATTCAAACAACAAAAAATTCAAGAAATACAGGGATCTGCCGCAAAAAAATAGTCTTCAAAATACACAAATACATGCGACAATACAAATAAGTTAATTGTATTTGCATTGAAAAATACATATACACAAACATTTGAGTGTATTTGTACAGAATACAATATATTTTTATCATTATATGAGACTCAATAGCAAAGAAGAGAACAAAGTTCGCCGGAGATGGCGTATTCCGGCCAAGCAAAACATGGTATACATTGTATTAAAACTAAAAACGGAGAATTTGAAAAGCTGAATTAAATAATTCAATAGGCTAGATTCATTTGACTAATTTAATATTACAAATTCCAAAAACTATATCTATTTACCTGTAAAATGGTACAGTTGAATTTATACGTGGTTTATATACAAGTGAATGGATTTGTCCTAAAATGATAAATAAATTAGACAGGAATGTAAGACTTAGCCTTGAAGTCGAGACAAAACAATCGAGATCTTGGTTCCGGTAGTAATAACAATATAAATAAGCAAGAAGTTAAAATATTTTTGAGCTTTGAACAGAGTAAGTATTAGCTTGTTAGAAAATTCGCGTCCTTACAATAGTTGTAGAGTTTACTTTTTATAGTTGCACCTAGAGAACAAAGTCATAAGATCAAGCCCCTCTTATATAACAATTATGAGGTCTTGTTGAAGAATGTGTAACGGTAGACAGTGAATACCATATTCTTTATAAAGGATCATGTACTTAATGATATAGGATATTCCCATTAAATGCTACCGGGTGGCAGGCATTTATTTCTCCTTTGTGAATACTATTTCTTTCAGTAACAAATGAGATCATTGCCTTCGGCCCTGATTGTCTTCTGTCTACGGGTCCATGTGTCACTTTATCATACGAGCATTAAATATGAACATATTATACCCTATACAGATTGTCCCTCTTCTTCCCGGTGGTATAGCCATGTGTCACCCGGAAGTTGGTAACGATATCTTTCTTGGCGGAAAATTCTCTGACCCCCTCCGAAAAGTTTCCAGCGGTTGATAAAACACACATCTCTCCGCATTTGTGCCCCGAACACGCATCATCCCACGATCAGCAACAATTTTTGCCGGTTATCGAGGTAATTATGGCCACGATTTTAGCCCCCTATTCCTTTACTTATACGAATCAAACTACTCCATTTACACTTCATACTTTTTCAAATATCTCTCAAACTATCTTTACTCAACTCATACTTGTCTTAAACTTTATCTAATCTTATTCTTTAGAAAAGGCTCTTCTTTCCCTTTTGATAACAATGGTCTCTTATTCCAGAAATCCCGGTTCCTCAAAGAACAAAAATAGTACTGATGATGTTGCTCCTCCCACAGTGACCACTATTATTCTAAGGAAACTAACCATAACTATGGACTTCGAAGAGAAGTATCCTTCCGCTAACCCTCGAACATGGGTTGTTGGCATGTATCCTTCTTCAATCCGTTCTTTCAACATTCATGCTATGAAGGAAGACTGTCGTTGCCATGATTCGAACATCATCCCTCATGACCCAGCGGAGCGGATATCCTTACACAAGAAGGATTTCACGTATTTTTACACGTATTCCTTCACTTTGGGACCGTTGTCCTTACGTAGGGAGCTTAACTCCGTTATTGTGGAGCTCTGAATCCGTGCATGCCTGGCACATGTAAGTCCTTTTGTGTGGAGGATGGTCGCTTGTATTCGGTATCTATGCTAGGAGACGGGAGAAGAGCCATCCCTAACGCGATAAATGAACCTTTATTCCCCCAAAATGTTTTGGGGGATAGTGATAAATTTCAACAAACGTGGCCACCATGCTTTGCTAACCAGCATGGATGATGACAACTGCCATGGGTGAATGAAACAGTTCATTGTGGTTTCCACCAGGGACATCATTATGGCAACTACTCCATCCTTTCCGAAATCTTAGAACTATTGTCACGACCCAAATCGTAACTCAGGTCGTGATGGCGCCCAACTGCGGAGTTAGGCAAGCCAACATGAATTACACTAAGTGTTCCCTGTCCCATTTGGTTTCATAGTTCAATATTTACCAATTTTAACAAGCGTTAAACATAATGTCTGAAAATGATAACTCAGTGGTAAATGATATATCTATAAAGATACGAGGGCCAAAAGATAAGCATATATATAAACATCCCCAAACCTAGAATAACCACCACGTGCATGTGCCAGGAACTAGTGTCACGAGTGCCACGGGCATACTAACTGAATATACAAAAGACAATATATACAATCCCATTGTCTGAATGAAATAGACGGGAAAATAACATAGGAAAACTCCATGGTGCTGCCAGAGATCGTCAGGAGGAGGAGCTCACCGTGAAGTCAAATCAGCTCTAATCAATACCTAGCTATGGTCTGATAACCAGATGTACCAGCCTCAGGACCTGTACAGTCAAGTACAGAAGTGCAGCATGAGTACATAAATAAATATGTACCCAATGAGTATCCCGTCTAAACTCGAAAAAGTAGTGAAGAGAAGTCGACTAGACACTCACTAAGGTCCAGTAATATAACATATGACAGGATATGATAGAAAACAGTAGGCAGATAACACAGTAAACAACAAGTGCATATCACAAGAAGTACTCTAGGAAATAACTGGAAATGAACAACAGTGTACTTTATTCCCTTCTTACCAAATACCTGACATGTCTGACTATAAGTGACCCTGGACAACTGGTCATACATATACAAGGACAAGAAAACCGGGCGGAGTCATAAGGGTGGTCATAAGGACTGAGGTCATAAGCTAACCCACGATCGCGAATCATACCTGCGACTCGCGTGCTGACTCGATAATAATAAGCTAACCCACGATTGCGCATCGTACCTGCGACTCGTGTGTTGACTCGATAAAGATAAGCTGAACCAGGATCGCGCATCTTACATGCGACTCGTGTGCTGACTCGATAATAATAAGCTGACCCACGATCGCGCATCATACCTGCGACTTGTGTGCTGACTCGATAATAACAAGCTGACCCAGGATCGCGCATCATACCTGCGACTCGTGTGCTGACTCGATAATAAGTGCGTATATATAAGTACAAATGTGCACCAACTCAACAGTGAACTCAACAGGACTGTGCCAATACCACGAAATAATCAACTAGGATTTAAATCATAATACCTCACTTTTCCTTATCATCTCAACAGCAATCACAACATCGTAAAATTCATAACACATACGAAGGTATAGATAGGGCACGTAGAGGCATGCTTGTGAATCCTAAGGCTACCCGACATAGCAATACAGTCACCACGTACGGACTCTCGTCACTTGGTACGTAAGTGGACCCCACAACATATACACACATCAATCAAGAACCTATGGGGATATTTTCCCCCTTACAAGGTTGGAAAGAAGACTCACCTCATGGCGAAACTAACCCTCGGATCAAAGATGCGCCCGAAAACTCTGAGATCTACCCTCGAGGTCTCGCAACTAGTCAAGTATAGCACAATACATCAATTCATGATCAAAGAAGAGGATTTATCCTATTTTATTCAAAATTCATCATTCTTGAAGAATTACTAAATTTCAACCCCGGGCCCGCATGCTCGAATTCTGAAAATTCTCGAAGGAATTACTCACCCATAGCCTAAGGATCATTATTATGTGATTTCTACTTGAATTCATGGCCTTAAACGAAAAATCACAAAATCCCCAAGAGCCCAAACATTACTACCAAATTTCATGATTTTTGATAATTTAGTAGAGAATTTAACTAGAAATTGATGTTTGAAACTAGTGTTAATAAGAAATTTACTTACCTCAAGTACTAGGTTGAATGGTCCTCTTGTAAGCTCTCAAATAACCCAAGGAAGAAGATATAAATGGAGGAAATAACTTAAATCCTGTATATAAACTACCCTTCCTAGATGTCCCTTCATCGCGAACACGACAGGGGCATCGCCTCCGCAAAGGCCAATGGCCCAGGCCTCGGGAGGCCCTTCTATGCGAACGCGAGAGAGGGCCCGTGAACGCGGAGGCTAGCTAGGCTAGACCTTCGCGAACGCGGCTGGATAGGTGCGAACACGAAGACAAACGGCAGCTGGGCCGGCCCAGCTGGCTGGACCCTATGCGAATGCGACAGAGGGCCCGCGAACGCGGAGGCTAGCTGGGCTAGACCTTCGCGAACGCGGCTGGAGGGGTGCGAACTCGAAGGCCAGGGGGGCCAACCCATCGCGAACGCGGGATGGGGAACGCGAACACGTAGAGCATCAGCACTTCCAGCCCAATTCCTTCTTCGCGAACTCGGCTACCCTCCCGCGGACGCAAAGAAGGAAACCAGACAGTGAAAATTCTGGTTTTTAGCATTAAGTTCTAAGGAGTCTGAAACTCACCCGAGCCCCACGGGACCCCGTCCAAAGGCACCAGCAAGTCTGTATTCATGATACAGACTCGCTCGAACTTCCGAAACGCGAAAAACAACAACGAAACCCAGAATTTGACCCCGAAACCAAAATGAATCAACACTTTGAACTTAGAGTTCTAGAATTCATTTCAATGCGCCGAACCGGCCTATACTACTCGGAATGAATTCAAATTTTGCAGACAAGTCATAAATGACATAACGGAACTATTCCCAATCTTTGAATTTCATTCGGACCTCGATAACATAAAATCACGTTCCAAACCAAATTTCAAATTTAAGGAAATCCTTATTTCTATATCTGGCGTCGAAACGCCCCCGGGTTATCAAAAACCCATTCCGAACATACGCTCAAGTCCGAAATCATCATACGAAGCTACTGACACTGTCAGAACTCGATTCCCAGGTCGTTTGCTCAAAATGTTGACCGAAGTCAAACTTGAAAAAATAGGCCAACCTTAAGGAACCAAGTGTTCCTATATTGTTCAAAACACTTCCAAATCCTGAACCGCCAGTCCCCGCAAGTCACAAATCACAAGAAGCCGCTATGGGAAGACTTAGACAAGGGAACGATGTCCGATAACGTAAAATGACCGGTCGGGTCGTTACATTCTCCCCCTCTTAAACAAACGTTCGTCCTCGAACGAGACTAGAATCGTACCTGAAGTGCTGAATAGCTTTGGATATCTGCCCCGCATGTCCTCCTCGGTCTCCCAAGTCGCCTCATCGACTGGTTGGCCCCTCCACTGGACCTTCATGGCAGAAACTCTCTTAGACCTCAACTGGCGGTCCTGTCTATCAATAATAGCAACTGGCTCCTCCTCGAAGCCCAACTTCTCATCTAACTGAATAGTGCTAAAGTCAACCACGTGAGAGGAATAGGCATGATATCTCTGTAGCATGGATACATGAAAACCCGAATGAACTGCTGATAAGGTGGGAGGTAAAGCAAGCTAATAAGCAACCTCTCCGACTCGTCTCAACACCTCAAAGGACCTATAAACCTGGGGCTCAGCTTGCCCTTCTTCCCGAATCTCATAATGCCCTTCATCGACGAAACCTTCAGCAGAACCTTATCTCCCTCCATAAATGCTACATCACGCGCCTTTTGATTCGCGTAACTCTTCTATATGGATTGAGCTGTGCGGAGCCTCTCCTGAATTATCTTCACCCTCTCCAAAGCATCTCTCACCAGATTCGTGCCATATAACTTAGCCTCGCCAGGCTCAAACCACCTGATAGGAGAATGACACCGCCGACCATATAAAGCCTCAAATGGAGCCATCTCGATGATGGACTGATAACTATTATTGTACGCAAACTCCGCCAAAGGCAAGAATTGGTCCCACTGACCCCCAAAATCAAGCACACATGCCCTGAGCATATCCTCCAATGTCTGAATCGTACGCTTTGACTGGCCATCAGTCTGAGGGTGAAATGCTGAGCTGAGATCTATCTGAGTGCCCATCTCACTTTACATTGCTCTCCAGAAGTGCGAGGTGAACTGAGGACCTCGATCTGATATAATGGACACCGGTACACCGTGCAACCGAACTATCTCCCGAATATAAATATGGGCCAGCTTCTCTGAAGTGTAAGTGGTAGCCATAGGAATGAAATGCGCCGATTTGGTCAATCTATCCACAATGACCCAAACCTCGTAAACCTTCCGCAAAGTCCGAGGCAACCCAACCACGAAGTCTATAGTGATGCGCTCCCATTTCTACTCAGGAATGGGCATCTGCTGAAGTAGGCCCACTGGCCTCTGATGCTCGTTTTTAACCTGCTGTCAATTGAGGCACCTAGCCACATACTACACAATGTCTTTCTTCATCCACCTCCACCAGTAATGTTGCTTCAAATCACGATACATCTTCGTCGCACCCGGATGAACAGAATACCGAGAACTGTGGGCCTCCTCTAGAATCCTCTTCCTTAGGTCATCAATATTAGGAACACATAAACGGCTCTGGAGTCTCAAGACACCATCCTCGCCCAAAGTAACCTCCTGGGCCTTGCCCTGGACCATCGTCTCCCGAAGCTCTGCTAAGCACGGATCATCAAACTGCCGGGCCTTACTCCCAATAACAAAGACTGAGCAACCACATGGGCTAGAACTCGACGAGGCTCCAAAAGGTCTAATCTCACAAGGCGATTAGCCAAGGACTGAATGTACAAGGCTATAGGTCTCTCCTCAGCTGCGATGTAGGCCAAGCTACCCATACTCTCTGCCTTCCTACTCAAAGCATCTGCCACCACATTTTCCTTGCCCGGATGATAATAATAGTAATATCATAATCTTTCAACGACTCAAGCCACCTGCGCTGCCTCAAGTTAAGATCCCTCTGCTTGAATAAGTGCTGCAAATTGCGGTGGTCTGTGTAAACCTCACAAGACACACCATACAAGTAGTGCCTCCAAATCTTCAGATCATGAACAATCGTCGCCAACTCCAGGTCGTGCATAGGATAATTCTTCTCATGAACCTTCAGCTGACGCGAAGCATAAACAATAACTCTCCCGTCCGGCATCAACATACATCCCAACCCGACGCGTGAAGCATCGCAATACACAGTATACATCCCAGAACCGGAAGGCAACGTCAGAACTGGTGCTGAGGTCAATGCTGACTTGAGCTTCTGAAATCTCGCCTCACACTCGTCGGACCATCGAAACGGGGCATTCTTCTGAGTCAATATGGTCAATGGAGCTGCAATAGAAGAGACAACTTCCATGAATCGGCGATAATAGCCCGCTAGGCCCAATAAACTCCTGATCTATGTAGAGAAAGTAGGACGCGACCAACTCTGAACCGCCTCAATCTTCTGAGGATCAACCTTGATACCTTCTCCGGATACCACATGCCCCAAAAATGCCACGGAATCTAACCAGAACTCGCACTTGAAGAACTTAGCATATAGCTTCTGTTCTCTGCAAGTTCTGGAGCACAATTTTCAAATGCTGCTCATGCTCACCCAGGCTCCGTGAGTAAATCAAGATGTCATCAATGAAGACAATGACGAAGGAATCAATATACGACCTGAACACTCTATTCATCAAGTCCATGAATGCTGCTGGGGCATTAGTCAAACCAAAGGACATCACTAGGAACTCATAATGGCCATATCTGGTACGAAATGCAGTCTTCAGAACATCTGAAGCCCGAATCTTCAATTGATGATAACCCGATCTCAAATCAATCTTGGAAAACACACGAGCACCCTGCAACTGGTCAAATAAATCATCAATGGGCGGCAGAGGATACTTATTATAGTAACCTTATTCAGCTAGCGGTAATCAATACACATCCGCATAGACCCATCCTTCTTCTTCACAAATAGAACTAGAGCACCTCATGGCGATACACTCAGCCTGATGAACCCCTTATCCAACAACTCCTCAAGATTTTCCTTCAACTCCTTAGAATCCATACGATACGGGGGAATGGAAATAGGCTGAGTATCCTGAGCTAAATCAATACAGAAATCAATATCTCGCTCTGGAGGCATGCCTAGAAGGTCTGAAGGAAACACATCTGCAAACTCTCGAACAACTGGCACCGAATAAATAGTCGGAGACTCGGCGGTGGTGTCCCGCACATAAGAAAGGTAAGCCAAACATCCCTTCTCGACCATATGCTGAGCCTTCACGAAAGAAATGACCCGGTTGGATGCATTAACTGAAGAACCTCTCCACTCTAGCCTAGGCGACTCAGGCATGGCTAAAGTAATTGTCTTGGCATGGCAATCTAGCACAACATGATGAGGAGCTAGCCAATCCATGCCCAGAATAACCTCGAAATCAACCATGTCGAGCAATAACATGTCTGCTCTGGTATCAAGCCCACAGATAGTAATCACACAAGACCGATAGACCCGATCTACCACCACGGAATCGCCCACAGGAGTGGACACATATATAGGAGAACCCAAGGACTCACAAAGAACATCCAGGAAATGAGCAAATAGAGAGGAGACATATGAATAAGTGCACCCTGGGTCAAATAATACTGAAGCCCCTCTACCACATACTGAGATAATACATGTGATCACGGCGTCTGAGGCCACTACATCTGATCTGGCCGGAATGGCATAAAATCTGGCTGAGGCACCTGAAGACTGAACTCCCTCAGAGGGAACAGGAGCTAACTGACCTCCTCCTGAATGGCCTCCCCCTCTAGGACGACCCCTGCCAACCTATCCTCCACCTCTAGGTGGTCGGACTGCTGGTGCTTAACTCATAGGCTGGTAACCTTGCTGCATAAACTTTCCCCGGTACCTGGAGCAATCTCTCCTCACATGGCCTAAATCCCTGCACTCAAAGCATCTCACATGTGGCATATCCTGCTATCCCGAAGAAGAAGAATCCCGAATGGCCGGAGTGCGGAGTGAACCCTCTTGCATAGCATTGAAATAAGAACCGGAGGATCTCTGGCGACTAGAGTAACCACTGGGTGAACTCCGGATGGCTGGAGGACGGTAGGAGCGCTCTGGCATGGCGCTGAACTGAGGCCTCGCTGGAACACCATGGGGAGGTAGTGGAGGTGCTGAATATGAAAGTCTGCTAGACTGACCACCCCCAAACTGACCTCTGCTCCTAGCTGGGGTATCCCTGAAATCACCGGAGAATCTGGCCCTCTTATCCTGCTGACCCTTCTCCCTGATCCTCAACCGGTAACCCTCAATCCTGCGTGCAATCTCTACTACGAGCTGATACGGAGTACCCATCTCCACCTCTATGGCCATGGTGGCTCTAATACTTGGATGTAACCCAGCCACGAATCTCCGCACCCTCTCAGCATCAGTAGGCAATATCATGAGTGCATGGCGTGACAGCTCTGAAAACCTGGCCTCATAATCCATCACCGACATCTGCCCCTGCTCAAGCTGCTCGAACCGATGATGTAGCTCTTCCCTCTCTAAGGGTGGAATATACTTGTCCAAGAACATCTGAGCAAACTGCTCCCAAGTAACCGGAGGAGAACCTGCTGGCCTGCTGAGTATGTAATACTGCCACCACCGGCGAGCTCTGCCCTCTAGCTGAAATGTAGTGAAGTCGACCCCATGAGACTCCAAAATCCTCATGTTGTGCAGCCTGTCCCTGCACCTATCGATGAAGTCCTGGGCATCCTCACTCCGCTCACCCCCGAAGACTGGAGGGCAAAGTCGGGTCCATCTATCTAACATCTTCCGTTGATCCCCCTATGCAACTGGCCTGGGCTCTAGTGCTGCTACTACGGGCTGAACCCCACCCACGGGCAGTGTACCCGGGGTATGATGTGTTGCTGCTATCTGTCCTACGGCCTGTGCGGTAGGGGTCTGGACTCCCCTTCCCGCTTAAGAAGTGGCAGGATCTACTGGAAATAGGCCAGCCTGGGACATGGTGTCCATGAACCTCATCATACGGCCCATGACCTCCTGGAAGCCCGGCGCCGTCAAAAAATCTGCTGGAGCAGGAGCTACTGGAAGCACCTCGTCCTGCTCCTCGATGATAGGGTCCCATGGTGGTGCGAGGTATAACTCTGGGACGTCCTCGTCCCCTACCTCGGCCAGGTGCCCTACCCCTGCCCATACCATGACCTCAAGCGGCGGGGGTAGCGGCCTCTCCCGGATCAGGAACGTCAGATGCACGCGTCCTCACCATCTGTGAGAGAATAGAAGAACAAATTTGAGTACATCACCAACTGAACGATAGAATATGAACAAGGAGAGGTTTCCTAACACCCTATTTCCTCCTGAAGATAAGTACAGACATCTCCGTACTGATCCGCAAGACTCTACTGGGCATGCCCGTGACTCGTGAGACTTACATGAACCTAGGGCTCTGATACCACGTTGTCACGACCCAAATCCTAACTCAGGTCGTGATG
Organism: Nicotiana undulata; assembly: GCA_005239495.1. Lineage (NCBI taxonomy): Eukaryota > Viridiplantae > Streptophyta > Magnoliopsida > Solanales > Solanaceae > Nicotiana > Nicotiana undulata. The sequence continues at coordinate 74,413 of ML246535.1, forward strand.
GCGCTCAACTGCGGGGTTAGGCAAGCCAACATGAATTACACTAAGTGTTCCCTGTCCCATTTGGTTTCATAGTTCAATATTTACCAATTTTAACAAGCTTTAAACATAATGTCTGAAAATGATAACTCGGTGGTAAATGATATATCTATAAAGATACGAGGGCCAAAAGATAAGCATATATATATAAACATCCCCAAACCCATAATAACCACCACGTGCGTGTTCCAAGAACTAGTGTCACGAGTGCCACGGGCATACTAACTGAATATACAAAAGACAATATATACAATCCCACTGTCTGAATGAAATAGACGGGAAAATAACATAGGAAAACTCCATGGTGCTTCCAGAGATCGTCAGGAGGAGAAGCTCACCGTGAAGTCAAATCAGCTCTAATCAATACCTAGCTTCAGCCTGATAACCAAATGTACCAGCCTCAGGACCTGTACAGTCAAGTACAGAAGTGCAGCATGAGTACATAAATAAATATGTACCTAGTGAGTATCTCGTATAAACTCGAAAAAGTAGTGACGAGAAGTAGACTAGACACTCACTAAGGTCCAGTAATATAACATATGACAGGATATGACAGAAAACAGTAGGCGGATAAAACAGTAAACAGCAAGTTCATATCACAAGAAGTACTCCAGGCAATAACTGAAAATGAACAACAGTGTACTTTATTCCCTTCTTACCAAATACCTGACATGTCTTACTATAAGTGACCCTGGACAATGGTCATACATATACAAGGACAAGACAAGAGTCATAAGGGTGGTCATAAGGTTTGAGGTCATAAGCTAACCCACGATCGCGAATCATACCTGCGACTCGCGTGCTGACTCGATAATAATAAGCTAACCCACGATCGCGCATCGTACCTGCGACTCGTGGCTGTCTCGATAATGATAAGCTGACCCACGATCGCGCATCATACCTGCGACTCGTGTGCTGACTCGATAATAAGTGCGTATGTATAAGTACAAATGTGCACCAACTCAACAGTGAACTCAACAGGACTGTGCCAATACCACAGAATAATCAACTAGGATTTAAATCATAATACCTCACTTTTCCTCATCATCTCAACAGTAATTACAACATCGTAACTCATAACACATACGAAGGTAAGATAGGGCACATAGAGGCATGCTTGTGAAACCTAAGGCTACCCGACATAGCAACACAGTCACCACGTACGGACTCTCATCACTTGGTATGTACGTGGCCCCCACAACGTGTACACACAACAATCAAGAACCTATTGTGTCATTTTCCCCCTTACAAGGTTGGAAAGGAGACTCACCTCGTGGCGAAACTAACCCTCGGATCAAAGATGCGCCCGAAAACTCTGAGATCTACCCTCGAGGTCTCGAAACTAGTCAAGTATAGCACAATACATCAATTCATGATCAAAGAAGAGGATTTATCCTATTGTATTCAAAATTCATCATTCTTGAAGAATTACTAAATTTCAACCTCGGGCACGCAGGCTCGAATTTAAAAAATTCTCGAAGGAATCACTCACCCATAGCCTAAGGATCATTATTATGTGATTTCTAATTAAATTCATGGCCTTAAACGGAAAATCACAAAATCCCCAAGAGCCCTAAAATTACTGCCAAATTTCATGATTTTTGATAATTTAGTAGAGAATTTAACTAGAAATTGATGTTTGAAACTAGTGTTAATAAGGAATTTACTTACATCAAGTACTAGGTTGAATGGTCCTCTTGGAAGCTCTCAAATAACACAAGGAAGAAGCTGGAAATGGAGGAAATAACTTAAATCCCGTATATAAACTACCCTGCCCAGATGTCCCTTCATCGCGAACGCGACAGGGGCATCACGTCCACAAAGGCCAATGGCCTAGGCCTCAGGAGTCCCTTCTATGCGAACGCGAGAGAGGGCCCGCAAATGCGGAGGCTATCTGGGCTAGACCTTCGCGAACGCGGCTGGATGGGCGCGAACGCGAAGACAAACGGCAGCTGGGCCGGCCCAGCTGGCTGGACCCTATGCGAACGCGACGGAGGGCCTGCGAACGCGGAGGCTAGCTGGGCTAGACCTTCGCGAACGCGGCTGGAGGGGTGAAAACGCGAAGGCCAGGGGGGCCAACCCATCGCGAATGCGGGATGGAGAACGCAAACGCGTAGAGCATCAGCATCCCCAGCCCAATTCCTTCTTCGCGAACGCGGCTACCCTCCCGCGAACGCGAAGAAAGAAACCAGACAGTGAAAATTCTTGTTTTTAGCATTAAGCTCCGAGGAGTCCGAAACTCACCCCGAGCCCCCCGGGACCCCGTTCAAAGGCACCAGCAAGTCTGTATTCATGATACGGACTCGCTCGAACTTCCGGAACACGAAAAATAACAACGAAACCCATAATTTGACCCCAAAACCAAATTGAATCAACACTTTGAACTTAGAGTTCTAGAATTCATTTCAATGTGCCGAACCGGCCTATACTACTCAGAATGAATTCAAATTTTGCAGACAAGTCATAAATGACATAACGGAACTATTCCCGGTTTAGGAATTTCATTCGGACCTCGATAACATAAAATCACGTTCCATTTTAAGGAAATCCTTATTTCTATATCGGGCGCCGAAACGCCCTCGGGTTATCAAAAACCCATTCCGAACATACGCTCAAGTTCGAAATCATCATACGAAGCTATTGACACTTTCGGAACTCAATTCCGAGGTCGTTTGCTCAAAATGTTGACCGAAGTCAAACACTTAAGGAACCAAGTGTTCCTATATTGCTCAAAACACTTCCAAATCCTGAACCACCAGACCCCGCAAGTGACAAATCACAAGAAGCCGTTATGGGAAGACTTAGACAGGGGAACGGGGTCCGATAATGTAAAACGACCAGTCGGGTCGTTACAACTATACTCGTAAGTTCATCGTTTCTCTTTTCCTCTAGTTAAAGATCGCCCCATGCTGTTACTAATTCCTCTTCATTCACTTATTTAAGTGACTCGGTGCACACCACCTAAGGTTAAAGGCTTAGACCAGTGTGTCACGACCCAAAATCCACTAGTCATGATGGAACCTAACCCAACCCACTAGGTAAGCCAACTATTGATTTTCCAATTTTAATTATATTAACAACACAATTAACTGAAAGTAATTTATGGAATTTTATACATTTCCCAAGGACTGGTAGTACAAATCATGAGCTTCTACGAATAGAGTTTATAAAGCGATAATAATATAAATACATAGTCTGTTTGAAAAGTGAATAAACAGAGTTCTATAATCTAAGGCTACCCCAAACAAAAGAGGCAGCTACAACAGGGACGCCGGTACATCTTCAAGTCCCGCAACCATCGAGCACAGCAACTGACATCTTCACGCAATGTGCAGAAGTGTAGTATTAGTACAACCAACCCCATGTACTGAGTAAGTAACTAACCTAACCTTAGGTCGAAAGCAGTGACGAGCTAACACTAGGTTGGATCCAATACCAGTATTTTACAACAGTTCGCAACAGCGTAATACAAGTAATAAAAAGAGTATCTCAGAAGTAAAATACTCAACTCGCTCACAGTTCCAGATAATAGGCATTCTTTTCAATTTTTTTAGTGAAAACTCAAATCTCTTGCCGAAATACAGGTAAGCTTGAAAACTGTGATCCCCAAATCCTTTCCCCAATAAGTAAGATGTTTCATTTTCTTTTCAAATAAAAAGTAAAAATACCTCTGTAAGCCAATATATCAATGTGTATAATAAGACGTGGATGATGTGATACTATATAGCACGAGGAAAAATGCATCTCTATGGTTGTATGTCATGCGTGCATGCAAATGTTTGTATGTCATGTGTGCATGTAAATGGCATGTATCTCGATCCACACACGTTTATAGTTGACTGCGCTCACTAGGGGTGTTCAGACACCATAGGGGCTCCTACAGCCCAAGCGCTACGCACAGACAACTCACGTGTTGCACGGACAACACACGTGCCATAATATCAATATCTGGATCCGCACGGACAACTCACGTGCTATGATATCAATACCTGGATCCGCACGGACAACTTATATGCTATGGTATCAATATCCTCACAACAAGGCCTCCGGCCTTACTTAGTCATCAATCTCTCGAGTCTCGCTCACAGAATCACAATGTTATGAAATTAGCCCGACAACAAGATTATGATGTATCAATAGATAACAACTGAGATTGAGATATGACATGAATGCATGAACATGAATGAGTACAAAATATCAATGAAGTATGTAAAATAACAGCAAGAAAAGACCACTATGGGTCTCAACAATATCGGCATAAAGTCTAAACATGATATCTAGCATGATTGAAAACTTAATTACTTTATCACATGGTAAAAACACAGATATCGACAAAATAGGGACATTATACTGGGCCATGGGAACCATAAGGTCCTATTTCATAGGGTGCATGCCCACATGCCCGTCACTTAGCATGTGCGTCACCTCAATACCAATCACATAACACCTAATTCGAGGTTTCATAACCTCAGAACTAAGTTTACAAGAGTTACTTACCTCTAACAAGCAAATTCCAGAATCGAGCAAGCCAAGAGATGCTCCAAGAATTCCATCCCGTGCGTCCCGACCTCCGAACGACTCAAAACTATCCAACAATAATTCAAATACATCAAACAATGCTAAAGGAACCAATCCCTATCATATCAAATCTTGAATCAAAGCCCGAAATCGACCCAAAAACCCAATCCGGGCCCACACATCGGAGCCCGACAAAACACACAAAATCGGACAGCCCATTCACTCACGAGTCTACCCATATTAAATTCATCAAAATCTGACCTTATTTGTTCCTCAAATCCCCAATTTACACTTTCCAAATCCTTAACCTCCAACTCCAAAATTTCACCCCAAAACCACACAATCTAGGTCTACTGAGTTTTAAAATAAGTCAGTTATAAGTTTAAGCAGTGAAATATAAATAAGCAATAATAAACAGAATTAACGGAAACAGAAAGGAATAATGAAGGAAAGATAGCTCTCGGCTAGACACAACATATATCTCAACAGTAAATATGCAATGCAGTACATGGGAAAAGCACCCGGATCTCAGTCTGTAGTCCCAATTTAAATATGTTATGCAGTACAAGGGGAAATCTCCCGGATCTTGGTATGTAGTCCCAATTTAAATATGCAATGCAGTACATGGGGAAAGCTCCCGGATCTCGGTCCGTAGTCCCAATTTAAATATGCAATGCAGGAGTCTATCGGACACTGTTTAATTAAACAGTTCAAGAAAACAACAGGCAAGAATAAGGTAAAACTACCTAAGCATGGTGCAATTAGTAGCAAATAAGAGGAATTCAAGTAAGGACAGGTAGGCATGCTTATTCCTACGCTAACTACTCAGTTATAACATGAAGCAGTAATATAGGAATGAAAATGAGTTATGTCATGGAAGGAAAAGTGGAATTTTAGAATCAATGACCCGTGTACGTACTCGTCACCTCACGTACACGGCGTCCACATAACAAAATCAGTATAAAAATGCCTAAGAAAAATCCCCAACACATAGTTAGGCAAGCCTACCTTGACTGCGCTAATCAAGTTAATACCACGCTCTTGCCATAAGTATCCGACTTCGGGTGGCCCAAATCTATTCAATTCGATTGCATAATGTAAATATCACTTCAAGGAGACAAAATAGCTAATTATTTCTAAGCTAATACGCGAAATTAGAAAATTCGCCCAAAAAGTCCCCCAGGCCCACGTCTCGGAATCAGGTAAAAATTTTATTTTATGGACACCCATTCACTCACGAGTCTAATCATATAAGAATCTCTCAAATCGGATGTCAAAAACCCACTCAAAACTCAATAATTTGGTCTATGAAGTTTATCAAATTGTTCCCAAATTTTCCACCCAAATTCGAATTCTAAGGACAAAATTTAAGTTAGGAATCATGGAAATTGATCTAAGATGGATAGGAATCACTTACCCAAGTTACCCAGGTGCAAAAGTCTTCAAAGATCGCCCCTCCCGAGCTCTCAAATTCAAAAATGGTGAAAATAGGCTTTAACCCTCGATTTGGGTCTTTAAAAGACTGCCCAGCGATTTGCCTTATGCGATCGCGTACATTGAGTCACGATGAGAGTAAAGAAACACGCGCCTGGAATTCATGCTATGTGATGATAGGATATAATTATGTATTTTAGTCGCTTATTACACTCTAATTTACTGCACTTTAATTGAGTTTGAGCTTTAATCACTAGTGTTTTGCACTAATTGTGTGTTTTATGCCTTGTAGGAGTGATTCCGAGCTATATAGATGTTATGGAATATATTAAAGTGATTTGGAGCTTTGAAGTCTGAGTAAAATCTCAAGGAATTAAGTCGGGATCGTGTTCGAGGGTCAAATTTGATAGTTGAGAACAAACGAAGATTCGGGGAGACATATTGTGCACTTTCTAGTAAAGTGGACATAACTTTATTCTCCGAACTTCATTTGGGCTATATAATATATGGTTGGAAATCTAACTCAAAGGGCTACAACTATTCTGTTTTACATGTTTCTTAATTCCAAACGTAACAGGGTCAAAAATGCGATCGAAACTGAGACTGCGGACCTGACGCGGACTGGGGCAGAATAAAACCCCACTAGCGCGACCTCTAGCGCGAGATTAGCGCGGCCACGCTAGTGGCGGCCTGGACTTGTCTTTTTTCGTGTAGGAGAAGATATAATTATTTGGGCCCGACCCTACTTGGTATATATACATGGGAGAATATTACTTTTAGGGGATTGGACATATTTTGGACAAAAATTCGACCTGAGGCAGAGACACAAGAGGAGCAAGGCGGGGGAATTCTTCTACGAGTTTTTCCTTCTTCTTCCTATTTTACATTGTTCATGAATTCTTTTGTAGTTTTTATCATTGTTATGAGTAGCTAAATCTTTTAACCTAAGGTTTTGGTGGAACCCGTTGGGGATGAACTCGTTGTTATATTAATATAGTTTTGATTTGATTGTTAGTCTCTATTTGTTCAACTACGTTCTTGTTGTAGTTGATTGAAAGGCCATCAAATAGTTGTTCCTATTTATTATGTATCTGCTTGAGAGAGAGTGCATATTTAGGTAGTTGTTTGAACAACATCACTCCCGGAGTATAGGCCAGAGTCATAACCGAGGGTTTAGAGGTTGGATTAGAGATAATGATACCTCGGGTGCAATCTAAAGTGAACTGTAATGTGAATCTAACTAGCGAAGCTTGAGAGAGTGCGTCTAGTAAATTATCATAATTTCTTGAGAGAGAATTATGATAAATGGAGAGTTCATGATTGATAAAGACAACTAAGTCAAATCTATAGGAAACATACAACTAGGGGAATCAACAACGGGGGAAACCATTACCTTAGACCTTTAATCCAATTGTTTACAACTTCTTGTTAGTTAATATTAGTTTTATTAATTTTGTTCAGCTGTAGTAGTAAAAACAACACCAAGTAATATTCATTAAGTTTGAGGAAGTTGACTAGTGAGAATTTAGTACTCTAAAGACTTCAATTGATACGTTAATTCCCTGTGGGATTCGACTCTGGGCATAATACCCCGGATTATATTTGCAATGCCCGCTTAGTATTTTATTAGACAGAGTTGATCGTGATCAAATTTTAGCGTCGTTGCCGGGGAATTAACGGTATTATCAATTGTAGTTGGAAGAAATACAAAAATTCTTAGTGTAGTTAATTTTCTTCACTTTCAATCTATACATTGAAATTTTGACGTGTAGTTGTAGGTGTACATATTGCTAGGTTTCAAGTTTGAATTGTTTTTCTAGTATTTGATTTTTATTTTCTTTATTTTAGTTTTATTTGTTAATTTGAAAAAAATATGGCATCATGGAATTATGAGAATGGGGATGTTGGTAATTCTACTTTTGATCCTCGTTATGCATACTGTGGAGGAAACCACCCAGGAAACAATTATCAAAATATTCCCGAGAGCGAGTTAGGTGCACCAACTCAATCTTATATGTGGAATGTGTGTGATATGTGTGGTGGTCAAGATGGTCACATTCATGGTTGTGCTTATATTTCTTATCTTCCCCCAACCCCTTACTTTGATGGTTCTTCTTTTTCTTGTGAAGTTAATAGGAACAAAGAACTCAGGTATGAGGATCTGAAAGAGATCGAGGATACGCTAAAGTGCCTTATGGAACAATATGATGAAATACAGTTGCAGATAGAAAGGCAAGAGGCAACCACTCACATTGAACCTTGTAAAGTGCAACAAGCTTACATTGTGGATAATAGCCAAGAAGAGCATGAATTGGCTGCAGAAATTGCCATTATAATTGAAGATTTAAAAAAATACGAGGAAATGCTAGAGGAGGAGGAGGTCAGAGTAGAACACCAACAATCAATCGAACTAGATTTTGAGGATGCCGATGTCGTAGAGGAGATACTAGAGTCAACCAAGGATATTGAGGATACATATTTAGTTGACTCTAGTGTCATTAGTGTTGAGGATATTGACAATCCCAATGTTTATGTAGTTGAGCGCATTGGTCCACACTCCAAGCACTTTTCCACATTGTGTTTGGATGATGATACTGAAATAGAATCATCCGAGCCACTTGATGAGTCAAGGAGTAAGGAACAAGATGCCAACATTCTGGAATTCTTCGTGCCAGAAAGTCGGGAATACACATCTCATCCAAAGGCCAAGGAGTGCAGAATACTACATTATTTTCTTGGGCTAGTTAGATTCGTTCCACCGCCCCAAGAGCATAGTCAAAAGCTTGAAGAAAAACTTGGGGTCCAATTCATAAGTTCAAAGTGGAGGCAGAAAGTGATTCACGTCGTGCCGCGGCGTTAAATCAAGCGCTTGTTGGGAGGCAACCCATCTTTACTGCTGTCTTTTATTATTTTTTATTATTATTTTTGTATTATATTATTTTTATAGTGTCGATTTTTGATTTTCTAGGAGCATGAAAAGCAAAGTTATTGGAAGGATGCAATAGCAAACCATTGGTTGGAACTAAGTGTGAGGTACCCGCACGAAGGACCAGGTCTGGGAGAAGTCTGAGTACCCCATGAGATGCTAGTGCTTCGGCCTTTGGCCTACCAGGGAGTTTCTTTTACCCTCTTGTATGTATGGGTGTGCATTGGGGACAATGCACAATTTTAAGTGTGGGGTGAGGAGATTGTCTGTGTGACTTTCTATGCTATTTTAGTTGTGTCAGTTTAATGGAATAATATTTTTTACACAAATAGAAAAGATTGGACTTTTCCCGACGATGGATCTATTAGACAATTTTCCTGAGGGATTTAAGTCTAAAAAAAATAATTTTCTTTTGTTAGGTAGTGTAGCAATTCCCCCTTGGTTTTTCTTTGTACCGCGGTTCTTTTCCAAGGGTTTTGTTTGAACCGGGTGTAGTTAGTTTTTTTTGGAAGAGGATCCATTGTGTTGTGTTTTGAATTGAAGCAATATCTCTTGACTTTATTATGCCTTGAGAATAGCGAGTACTTTGGTTGTGACGCTTAAGCTCAGTTTTTTACTCTTGTATAATTACCTTAAATTGTATGATTTTAAATTTGCTTAACTGCTTTGACTAGAGTGTCTATGATCCATTCCTGAGTGAGTTATGTGCCATGTGTGTGTGAGGTTTGAGTGTTATTGTGTGCATTACATTTGATGCCTAGAACTTGCCCCGTGTGTTTGCAAAGAGAAATAGTAGTTTAGTTCAGTCTTGGAAGTGATATAGGCGTTTCTTTGTTGAGCCAGTATGTATATTTTACCCGCCTAATTATTACGTGTCGTAGTTAACCCCTTTGAGCTTGTAATCCTATTTCTTTGGCAACCACATTACAAGCCTTACCCAATTGTTTGAATGGACTATCTATTTGAACCTTTTAACCTCTCATAAGCACTTGAATTGTTATGAACTATGTAAAAGTTAGAGTGTGTGGTGGTTGGTTTGGCTTTTGAGTGGAACTAATGAAATAAGGAGAGAGGTGCACTGTTTTGAAAAAGTAAGAGTCACTTGAAAAAAAAGAAAAAAAAGGAAGAAAAAATAGTTGTATTGTTGTGGAAAAAAAAATCTATAGCCTTGATAAGTGGTGACTCTTGATGTAATTGTGCTTAAAGAAGTATGGGGTAAATTACATTGATGTGAAGGCGGAGTTTGGTTTGATATAAATATGGGGTTTGAATGTTAAAGTATATGTATTAAAGTGCTTAGGGAGGTGTAGTCACTCTTATATCTAAATATATCCTACCCGTCCCGCAGCCTACATTACAACCAAATAAAGTCCTACTTGATCCTAGACTAAATGAACTCGATTAGTAAAGTAGTACACTACGGACAAGCCTATGATGCATCTTTTGTGGCACATGAATGTTATTTCTGAGAGTGAGTGAATTCTTTCTATCTTAAGTTCCTATGTGTTCTTAAATTTTATTGTGTGGAACTACTCTCTTTTGTTGTGTGAGGGCACTTGATTCATGAAGGAAAGGTAATGTCAGTGACCTATATGTTAGAGTAAGTGGGTGAACTGTGAACAATGCGTGGTACTTGTGAGTCAAATCTTGAGGTGAAGATGTTACGCTTTTGTGCTTAGTCTATTTTAAATATTCTTGGTGTGATGAGTTAGGAGAATTTCTTTAAAAAGTCGTGTCTATATAAAGTGTAGTTTGATTGCTCGAGGACGAGAAATGGTTTAAGTGTGGGGTTTTGATGATAGGATATAATTACGTATTTTAGTCGCTTATTACACTCTAGTTTACTACACTTTAATTGAGTTTGAGCTTTAATCGCTAGTGTTTTGCACTAACTGTGTGTTTTATGCCTTGTAGGAGTGATTCCAAGCTATATAGATGTTATGGAATAAATTTAAGTGATTTGGAGCTTTGAAGTCTGAGTAAAAGCTCAAGGAATTAAGCCGGAATCGTGTTCGAGGGTCAAATTTGATAGTTGAGAACAAACGAAGACTCGAGGAGACATATTATGCACTGTCTAGTAAAGTGGACATAACTTTGTTCTCCGAACTCCATTTGGGGTATATAATATATGGTTCGAAAGCTAACGCAATGTGCTACACATTTCATGTTTTATGTTATTCCCAATTCCAAACGTAACAGGGTCCAAAATACGATTGAAACAGCAACTTCGGACCTGATGCGGACTGGGGCAGAATAAAACCCCACTAGCGCGAGATTAGCGCGGCCGCGCTAGTGGCGGCCTGGAAACTTGTCCTTTTTCGTGTAGGAAAAGGTATAATTGTTTGGGCCCGACCCTACTTGGTATATATACATGGGAGAATGTTATTTTTAGGGGATTGGACATATTTTGGACAAAAATTCGACCTGAGGCAGAGACACAAGAGGAGCAAGGCGGGGGAATTCTTCTACGAGTTTTTCCTTCTTCTTCCTATTTTACATTGTTCATGAATTCTTTTGTAGTTTTTATCATTGTTATGAGTAGCTAAATCTTTTAACCTAAGGTATTGGTGGAACCCGTTGGGGATGAACTCGTTGTTATATTAATATACTTTTGATTTGGTTGTTAGTCTCTATTTGTTCAACTACGTTCTTGTTGTAGTTGATTGAAAGACCATCAGTTAGTTGTTCCTATTTATTATGTATCTGCTTGAGAGAGAGTGCATATTTAGGTAGTTGTTTGAACAACATCACTCCCGGAGTATAGGCGAAAGTCATAACCGAGGGTTTAGAGGTTGGATTAGAGATAACGATACCCCGGGTACAATCTAAAGTGAACTGTAATGTGAATCTAACTAGCGTAGCTTGAGAGAGTGCGTCTAGTAATTATCATAATTTCTTGAGAGAGAATTATGATAACTGGAGAGTTCATGATTGATAGAGACAACTAAGTCAAATCTATAGGAAACATACAACTAGGGGAATCAACAATGGGGAAAACCATTACCTTAGACCTTTAATCCAATTGTTTACAACTTCTTGTTAGTTAATCTTAGTTTTATTAATTCTGTTCAGCTATAGTAGTAAAACAACACCAAGTAATATTCATAAAGTTTGAGAAAGTTGACTAGTGAGAATTTAGTACTCTAAAGACTTCAATTGATACGTTAATTCCCTGTGGGATTCGACTCTGGGCATAATACCCCGGATTATATTTGCAACGCCCGCTTAGTCTTTTATTAGACACAGTTGAGCGTGATCACTATGCGATCGCAGAACCCAACTCGTGATCGCGAACCTTGTAGACCCATACTTATGTGATCGCGTACCTGCTCATGTGACCGCGAAGAGTAAAGTGCACACCTCCTGCTGCCTAAAGGGGTTTCTATGCGATCACGACCTCTGCTTATGCGATCGCGGAGACTTAACAACTCCAACTATGCGATCGCGGACCTCTTCTTGCGATCGCAGAGAAAAATCGCAGACCTCACCTCATTTACTTTACGCGATCGCGAAGGAACACTTGCGATCGCGATTAACAAAAAGTTGCTGATGAAAAACCAGCAAAGACTTTTAGGCCAAAAATGCCCGTTTGAACACCTGAAAAACACCCAAGGCCCCCGGGACCTCAACCAAAACTACCAACCAACCCTAATACCTCATTCAAACTTGGTTGAGCCTTAAAAACACATCTCGTAACATCAAAATCATCAAATATGCATATATTCAAGCCTAAGAACTTATGAAATTTCTAAAATCCACATTCAATGCCGAATCACGTCAAAACTCATCCGAATGACCTCAAATTTTGCACACATGTCAAAAATGACATTACAGACCTGCTGTCACTTTCGAAATACCATTCTGAGCCCGGTATCAAAATTTCACCTATCGGCCGAAATCGTCGAAATTCTAACTTTCGCCAATTCAAGCCTAAATCTACAACCGACCTTAAAAACACATTTCGAACATGCTCCTAACCTCGAAATCGCCCAACAGAGCTAATGGAGTCGACGGAATTCCATTCCGGATCCGTCTTCACACAGTTCTATCTATGACCTGATTTCAAAAGCTAAAATTCACATCTAAGGACTATGTGTTCAAAATCACTCTGAATTTCACCACCCAATGCTCCGACGAGTTCCAATAACATAAATAGACATGGGAGAAGCAATTATTAGGGGATCAGGGCACTAATTCTCAAAACGACTGACCGAGTCGTTACAGCCCGTGGGTCCTTAACCGGTCCGATCCGGTTCACTTTCTTATAGGGGCCGGTCCGAATTTGGTCCATTAATCAAACTATGTTGACCCGACACGGAGTCGTGACCCGTAATCTCTTAACCCGGTCCCTAATGGGCCGAATCTAATTTAATTAAAAAAAAAATTAAAAACTAATAAAAAACAAAAATTTCAAACTTTATACATATATACGAACTTGAAATTACTACATGTCCTTGAAGTAGTTAGAATAAAAATGAAAGAAATATCATACCTTATTAACATTAAAACTTGAGAAACATATGGAATTTGACTATTTATATAACTAATAGTCTAAAACATATGGAATTCAACTATTTCGACAAGACGCCTCGTAGTGTCTGCTACTATTTTCTTTCTTCAATGTTTGGATTCAATTTTTTACCACTTGTCTATGTAACCTGGTCCGGGCCGGTTGGCTTGTCGGTCAACTATCGGTTTGGGTTCGGTCCAGCTTAGTGGGTCAAAATATTATAGCCCGGCCCAGGCCCCTTAAATTAATGGATTGGTCCGGTTAGAATTTCGTGGGTCATGTGCCGGTTACCGGGTCAATTTTAATGGGTTATGTAGGCCGGTTCGTGGGTCGGCCCAGCCCAATTGTCAGGTCTAACGAGTGTATATCCCTAACTAAATAATTAACCATAAAATTTAAAGACAGCTCGGTGCACAAAGTATTTCGTATTCATGCAGGGTCCGGAGAAGAATCGTACCCCAAGGGGCTGGATGTAGGCAGTCTACTCTGATGCAAGCATCAACGGCTGATTTCTTGGCTCGAACCCGCAAGTCACACAAAAGACAACTTCATCGTTTCTCTAAGACTCCCCTTCAACCATAAAAATTAACAAATCAAAATAAAAATGCATATTAATAACCATAGTTAAATCTTTAAAAGTTTATATGCAAAACATGTGTGAAATCATTCGATGTTACCAAATAACAGGTTTCACTTTTTTTTAGAAAAGAAATATTATGCCTTGGTAGAAGAACAAGAAAAAAATGTATTTGTTGAGTGAGAAATAAGCTAAGTTTGTGGGCGTCAGGGAGGTTGAAGGCTCTAAAAAACATACCATGTTTAGAGGAAAAGGTCCGTGTGTTAAGTCGAAAGTCTAAAGAAGCCATGTGCTTTGCCCCTATAACATGAAGCCTCTTTTTCTTTCTTTTTGGTTTTTCTTCAAAAAGATGAAACCTCTTCTTAGGCGAAACCATTATCAGTATTAACTTAGCTACTAATTAAGAAGGGTGAAATTGGAGAAAATTTAGTGCAAAATAAAAAAAAAACTTACGAGATTAATAAGAAAATTAAACCAAAAATGCATAGTATTAAACAACAATTGTAAGTCTTAACGAAATTTACATCTCAGCTAATCATGACCACTATGACAACGCCTCAGATCTACCAATCGAGGGCGCAACAAAAGGAAATAAAATCACGAAACAAAAATACAAAACTATCTCCTCATCGAACTTGTGTAGGTTGATGTTACTGTACTATGAGACACGACGGGACAGAATAAGACCGTTTTTACCTCCTACTCTTAACCAAAGTTCTGAACAAATTAAACATTACTATCTTTTTTTTATAAAGCAGTCGAGAGATTCAAGAGTTACTCCTACCACAGCGTGTAATTTGACTGCAACCACGGCGATAAGGATTAACTCTCTGCTGGGAATGACAATTGTAATAAGACGCACCTCGTACATTACAAGGTATATTATTTCTGGACAGTGCTGCATAGCTAATATGGCCATTTTTTCCTCGTAAAATTCGACGACTAATATCGGACTCCATCATCATTTCTTCTTCCTCCTTTATGCAATTTCCAATAAGGCCATTGCATTTCCTCGTTGAAGCTGCAGTTGCATGGCGGCCATGCATGATTGATAGTTGATCGAAGTTCTTGTACAGATTCTTGAAATCATTATATGACGATGATATTGGATCAATTATCATGGATAGTGAGAAAAAGAAAATTATACATAGGCGGAAATACATTTTTTTTTTGTTGGTGTGTGTGTGTGTGTGTTTTTTTTCGGGGGGGG
>ML246535.1:89739-167710 GCA_005239495.1 Nicotiana undulata
TGGGGGGGGGTGCGGGGGAGGTTATGTGAAGAGAAAATGAAGTTGTGTCTCAGCCTATATGTATTTATATATAATATCGGTTTCTTGGTATGTGGGGTGGAATGTGAAAAAAATGGAAATTATTTACTGGTAGGATAGGGTTATGGTTTTAGACAATTTTGGGCCATCTCATGTTTTAAGTGATTTGAAGTGATTTACGCATAGTAATTAGTAGTACAGTAACGTCTGTTTTGAAATGCCCGGGTCTTGCTCATTATCTTGCTTGGATTGAGGACTTTATAGCTCATCCATTACTTCTATTTTTGGTATGGTGATGGGGAGGGGCCGAAAGGGTGATGCATATCGGCCAAGCCAGGATTTGAAATTTATTAAATCGGGATTCTAATTTTATAAGGTAATGTGTTCCAAATTAATAATTTGTATATATTTAATAATTTTTTTAAAATAAAGAGAAAGTTTCGATCAAATCAATTGGATTTGACCGAATTCGTAAATTCTATACTAACTCCGCCCCTGAGGTGATGGAAAAGTAAAACTTTATTCGAAACTCGTATTTATGCCAAATCAGACACATTACCATGGTTAAGTTATAATTGTATGTATTAAATAACTATGGTGTAGTGATAAATGTGTATATAAAAATATATATCATATATTTATGAATTGGTGAAAATACCAGAGTGTAGCTAGCAGCCCACTCCATAGAAACTTTATGGCTAAGTTCGTCACCGCCCATGCTGGAGCAAAAAAGGCCGAGGCGAGAGTAAACGACATATTTGAGACTAAGGTACTTCCTCGCCTGGTTTAACAGTGTAAGGATGACCCTGCCAAACGTATCTGAAGGGATGAAGGCCGCAACTATTTTGAATGGCTAAGTAGAGAGGGTTCAAGAGAAACTA
Organism: Nicotiana undulata; assembly: GCA_005239495.1. Classification (NCBI taxonomy): domain Eukaryota; kingdom Viridiplantae; phylum Streptophyta; class Magnoliopsida; order Solanales; family Solanaceae; genus Nicotiana; species Nicotiana undulata. Next base: position 90,639 of record ML246535.1, read on the forward strand.
GGAGACTGTTGAGCCAATTGATGAAGTATCCTCTAACCACTTGGGAAGAAATCCACAATGCTTATTGTGCCGAGGTCTGAACAGACGTGGAAGAACTCAACGGCCCAACTCACCGGCTAACCTCGGTAAAAGCCGAATCCAGAAAAGAACGAAGAGACAGTACCAGAAGAGATCATCCGATTTTGCGACCTAACAAGGAACATCACCGACCATATGTTAGGGCGGCCGCCGCACCCTCCCTCTACTATGAAGAAGGCCCGTCCAGGCCAAGGACAGGGACTCGTCAGAACAGTATGCCTTATTTATTATCTGCTCACAATTTTGTACTTCGCCTACAGAAATAGTATGTGCTCATGAGAAACTCAGAACAAAAGTAAATGGGCCGCAAAAGATGAAATCAGACCCGAACCCCAAAATGCCTGACGCCCTATGTGAGTTCCACCAAGAATGCAGGCAAAAAACAGAAGATTGCATAGCCCTCGGGTAGGAAGTCGTAAACATGTTACGACAAGGGCACCTCAAAGAGTACTTAAGCGAGAAGAAGAGGACCAACTTTGCCAGAGGACGTGAACATCAAGGCCTGCCGAAGCTGCCATCGTCAGCTCGTACCATCAACATATTCATCAGCGGCGGCGGCGACGCCTTTATCAATGGCGTGAAGTTCACCACCATTCACAAACTCAAGTGGTCTATCCCCCACGAACGGTATGATGGACTCGAAGAAAGTATCATCTTCGACGAGTCGGATGCTAACGGTTTGACTTTCCCTCGTAATGATGCTCATGTTATTACTTTACGAATTTTAGATACCAATGTCAAATGTATCATGGTGGACGATGGAAGCGGTAAATGCATTATACTTCCCCGAGTCCTTACCCAAATGGGGCTCGAGGATAAGATAGTGTCGCGCCGCATTACGCTAACCGGTTTTAATAATGCAGTTGAGCGAACATCCTGGGAAATTACACTCCTCGTCTTGGCCGGCGACATGACTCTAGAAACGACATTCCACATCATGGACCAGTACATTGCGTACAACGCCATAGTGGGTTGACCATAGATACACCCCATGAGAGCCATCCCATCCAGCCTATACGAAGTAATTAAATTCCCAAACTATTGGTGATATTCAACATACGCGGAGAACAACACACGTCCTGAGAATGCTACCGCATTGCTTTGGACATCACGACCATCCAACAGAAAAAGACAAAGAAAAAGAGGCATAGCAATCAATAGGGTCGAGGTTGAAGCAAGACGAGACCGGTATGTCATCATGGATCCCGACATATTCGAGGATACAAGTTCAAACATAAAAGACCTCGTCCTGTTCAATTGGATGTATATTGGCTACAAAATCTAAGAATCAGATAAATTCACTCATTTTGTAATAGCTAATGCAGATTTATTTGCTTTCAGCCATGCAAATATGCCGGGCATCCCAAAGGAAATCGCCACACACAAGTTAATCGCCAACCCATTTCAACCCCCAATAAGGCAAGTCAGACGTAAATTCAACAATGCCATGAATGATGCAGTCCGTGAGGAGATAGAGAAACTGTTAGAAAATGGCTCCATCAGGGAGTCAAAGTACCCTAAGTGGATTGTGAATGCAGTAATGGTACAAAAAAGGGGAAATGGTGGATGTGCATGGACTTCAGATACTTAAACAAAGCGTGCCTAAAGGATTCGTTCCCGTTACCCCATATCGACCATCTCATCGATGCAACAGTGGCACGAACTATTGAGTTTCTTGGACGCTTACTTAGGCTATAATAAAATTATCATGGAGAAAGAAGACCAAGAGAAGACCGCGTTCATCACCCACCAAGGAACGTATTGCTATAGGGTCATGCCGTTTGGACTTAAAAATGCGAGGGCTACTTATCAAAGGTTGGTAACCAAGATGTTCAAAGACCAGCTCGGTAAGACCATGGAAGTATATATAGACGATATGTTGGTCAAGTCTAAAATAGCAGATGATCACATCAATCATTTGAAAGAAACTTTTGACATACTCAAACGACATGGAATAAAGTTAAACCCAGAGAAATGTGCGTTTGGCGTAGCCTCGAAAATTCTTGGGTTTCCTGGTGTCACGACGAGGTATCGAGGTCAACCCAGACCAAATCAAAGCTATCAAGGGGATACCAGAACTCTTAACCACTAAAAAGCAAGTCCAAAGGTTGATTGATCATATCGCCGCCCTATCAAGGTTCCTCTTGTGTTCGCCAGATAGATGTCAAATTTTTTGGCATACTCAAGAAGGAAAACGACCTCGAATGGACTTCTAAGTGCGTCCAGGCTCTGCGAGAACTAAAGGCATACCTATCATCACCGCCCCTACTTTCAAAATCGGAACCAGGGGAGTAATTCCTCATCTATCTAGTCTTATCAGAGCTAGCAGTATGCGCAGTCTTGATCCTGAAAACAAAGGTACTCAATCTCCCATCTATTACATTAGCAAAACACTCGTCGACACCGAGACGAGGTACCCACACCTCGAAAAATTAGATCTGGCCTTGGTCGTAGGTTCACGGAAGCTTAGACCCTATTTCCAATGCCACCCCATCTTGGTTATCACAACTTTTCCCTTGAGGAGCATTTTGCATAACTCGAGCTATCGGGGAGGTTGGCCAAATGGTCCATTGAGCTAAGTGAGCACGATATCACAAACCAGCCGCGAACGACAATAAAGTCAAAAGTGTTCACCGACTTTAGTACAAAAATAATTCCTGAAGTCGAAAGGGTAGTCGTCCAAGCTTCCCTCCAAGCACAAGACCTTTAGGTTCTACATGCTGATGGCGCGTCCAACGCATCAGGGTCCGGACTAGAACTCGTACTCGAGGTCCCGACAGGCGAAGTAATTCGCCAGTCCATAAGGTGCTCAGTTATGACTAACAATGAGGCCGAGTATGAGGTATTAATATTAAGGTTAAGGCTAGCACTTAAATATGGGACAAAACGGTTGAACTCTGTGATTCCCAGCTCGTAGTCAACCAAGTCAGAGGGACTTTCCAAATCAAGGAACAAAGATTGCAAAGGTACCATATCGAAATATGCAAGCTACTTCCCGAGTTCGACGAATTCCAGCTCAATCAGATCCCACGAGTGTAGAATGCCAAAGTAGATGGCCTCGCCAACCTAGCCGCATCTACCAAAACCATCAGAAAAAGCGTAGTCCACCTCTTCAACTCATCACTAGACCAAATCGAGGTAAGAACCATAAACTTAACATAGGACTGACGCAATCACAATATCGCATATTTTCATAACAACACACTCCCAGGCGACAAAAAAGAGGCCAAGAAACTTAGAATGCAAGCGTCCAGATACAGTCTCCTTCATAGAGACATGTACAAGAGGACTTACGGAGGACCCCCGGTGAAGTGCTTAGGCCCGGACCAAACTCAACGCGTCCTCGAATAAGTCCACGAAGGACATTGCGGAGCTCACTCTGGCAATCAAGAAATTGGTCAGATGCCTTATATGGGCGGGTTACTACTGGCCCACCATGAAAAGGATGTTGCAGACTTCGTGTGAAAATGCGAACAGTGCAAAAAGTATGCCCCGATGATTCACCAAGCAGGCGAACATCTCCACTCAGTCACCTTCCCTTGGTCGTTCATCAAATGGGTAATAGACATCGTGGGACCCCTACTAACAGGGCAAGGTAATATTCCTTATGATTTTAACTGACTATTTCTCTAAATTGGTAGAAGTAGGAGCATTCTCCCAAATACGAGAATAGGAGGTAATCACCTTTATATGGAGAAACATCATATGTTGTAGATTTTTCTCTCTTTTGTTGTTTGCATTTTATGACATTTACTTGCATTTTTAGCATAATTAGAAGCATTTCAAAATCATGAAAAAGTCAAAAAAAATATTTTATCTTTCATCTTTTATATTTTAGACTTTAATTGTTCTTTTAGAATCTAATTGCATGTTAATTGTATTACTAAAATATAAAATCCCAAAAATACTTTATACATGTCTTGCATGATGTTTTGCAATATTAATTAAGGATTAGATAAATTAGATTAATAGGTTAGTTATGTAAAATTAGATTTAATTAGAATTTGAACTTGAAGTGGCTAATTTTGCAAAAGCCTAATAAAGAAAGAAAAGAGATTACATGGGCTTGCATTTTTGGATTGGCCAAACGAATTTCGGCAACCGAATGTCCATGCAAGGTTCAACTTTTTCCCCAAGTCCAGTCTCCTTAATCTAGTCCAGTCTCTCCACAAGCAGAACAACGGCGTTTCACTCCAAGAAATCCTAGTCGTTCCTTGATCTTGATCAAATGGCTGAGAACTGATTTACCACCCACATAATACTGTCTTAACAGACCCCGCAAACCCTAGAGATCCTCTCATCTCTCTCACTCTCTCTCACCATCCACCTAGAGCTGCCGTCAGAAATCACCCACGGTGCCAGCACCACGCCAAACACCCACATATTTTCACCAAACAATCCCCACCCTCTCCTCTTTCCAATTACCTTAACTTTTCCCTTCTAAACATTCTCGTTTTTGTCAATTTTCAAATCTATGAAACTAAAACTTAGCCACCACTTGCCCCCTTTTCAATTACTCGATTGATTTCACCTTGTTTATGGTTAAAATTTACATCAGTCGAAAGCTCCTGATGAGAGATATCAATTTATGCAATATTCATGCGTATCTTAGAGGTCGCATTTTGGTCAAACCACCATTGACCGCCTAAATTCTTTTGAAACTTTTTGGTGTTTTGTTTAGCGATCAGTAGGTAATTGTTTTTCTTTCCTCTTCAACTAAGTCTTATTTTCTTCTAGTTTTTTCTCAAAATATGATGCTCTTCTCATATGTTAAACATGTTTCAGACCCATTAATATTTTAGATTAATAATATCATATTTTTCATGATTTGATTAATAGTTTCATTGCACATAGTTAGATTAATTTCATACGCTGATGATATGATATTGGATATGTGCTATGTATAATTAATTAACTTAATTGATCTTTTAGAATATGTTCAAGTGTTATACATTAGTTGATTATGATTTGGTGTTTGAAAGTGTCTGATTTCTTGCTGATTACTGGAGCGGTGTAACTTTGAATGGTTTGTGCCTGTTAGGTTTAATGAACATATCCAATAAATTTAGGTTTCAGTGGTAAAGAAAAATCTTGATCGCATGCCTGCTTTTCAAAGGCCCAGATACTTAATAGTAGTTAACAAAAGTCTAAGGAAGCTAAAGGAAATAGAAAAATTAGGGAATTCTTCTTTATAGTTGCTGAGAAAGTTCTAGAACTGAGTAGAAAGGACTAAAAAGAAATAAGCTAAGGAAATTAGGTCAAAGGGGCACTTAAGGATTAAAATTCAAAAAGTAAAAGGGCCGAAAAGTAAGGAAGAATATTTGAATGAAAGTTGTACCATATCTGTTAGGGAAAGATGTTTTCCCCCCATTTTCATGGCTAACACCTTTTCTTTGTATCCTTTCATTTTTTGCATATCACGGACACACTCATTCTGCATATTTTAAGAGAATTCACACATCTCTCATTCTTTCTTTCCATGTTCACTCATTCTCACAGGCAGAAAACACATTTAAATTCAAAGCTAGATCTAAAAAAAAAACCACCAAACAAAATAGATAGAACAAAATTCTGGAAAAAAAGAGAGAGCAGAGTTTAGATCAATTTCATTTTATGAACAATTCAAAAGTTAGTTGTGTTTAGTTGATTCAGAGGGTTTCATATCTTATTTTCTAGGTTGATCAAGCTAGGTTTTATCTGTTAATGAAAGTTGCTCTGATGTCGAGGTATAGCTGAATTCCTTCTCTTTTCTCTTCAACCTTTATTTGGTCATCTAATTGTTGCTTGTTGTTGCTAATTGTAGTCGAATTTTCTTCAATTCAGGCCTATATTTGATCACTATTCTACTTTTTTATTTTTTCTGCTAGGTAATTCGAAATTCCATCTATAATTCCATTTAAATAGAGAAATGATAGAACTGAATGTTTGATTCCATAACCATGCCTAATTGTGTGTGTTTTTTGTATTGATTTACTTGATCCGATCACTTTCTTCTTTATTAGTGTTTGATTTTTTTATTTTGAGTTGTGTTTCAAGCTGAGCTTATTTGTTAATTAGCTAATGGTTACTATTAGTGATTTAATTTTTGTTAAATGTATAATAATTAATATATTCCCATGTTTGAACATTCCATGATATTGGTTGACTACTGCAGTTAGTAAGTTCACAAGGATGAGGAATAAATCATGCTTACTGTTGAAACCTTTACATATGAGAATGGAGTTAAAGTGTGGAATTCAAGTTGAAATCAAAAGCAAGAGGAGCGGTAAGTCAATTGTTTACTTTCTAAGTGTTGTAACACATTTTAATTCTAGAATTAAAGAGTTTCAGTGCATAGAAGTGTTCAGTAGTGTAAACAAATTTGGATCATGATTTTAGTACTGTGATATAATTTGAAACAATCATGTGCTAGGGATTATAGTAGTCTGTAATTAATTTCATTATTCCTATGGAGAATGACCCGAACTCTGATTTTTCCATAATCACGTTTAACCATAATCTGTGATTTTTCACAAACAGACCCGAACAAAGAAAAAATGAATTACCCCATGAACATTCGTAGAATGCTTTAGGCCCGTTTTAATTTATTATCGTTGTTATGCACACGTTCACGTGACATAACTATGATCCCAAAAATAATTCAAGGTACGCGTTCACGCTGCGTTGACGAAAAATAATTTGAATAATTATTAAAGGTGTTATTAATCGTGTACACATACGCGTGACACGGTTTTAGCACACTAAATAGAACAGATTTCACACACGTGATCTATTTCAAAAGATAAATCCATAACCCTATAATTAAAAACGGTAAAAGGTAAAACGCATATAGTTTTTTATACATAATTAAATAAACAAATAAGTCAGACATGATTAAAGTGACCGTGCTAAAATCACGAAATCTGAAAATGCATAATACCTTCTCCCGGATCAACAAAATTCCTTATCCGATCTTCTGTGTTTCACAGACTTTAAACGGGGTCAATTTCCTCGATTTCGAATTTTAAAACAAACCAAAGACTTGGGACACCATAATAATTATTTTCAAGTGTCGACTCTAACTAATCCCATTTCGAATAATGTCACTTTTATTAGAAAAACTCCTTATCTTCGGAAAAAAAGATGTGTGACAGCTCTGACGTCTTTGTTGGGGATAAGAACCCAGAACGTCTAGTTCAGAGTTCAGAATTCGAGCTTATGATGTGATCTATACTTGGCTTTCTTGATTGTTGATATTACTGTGTTTGTGGGCCTAATGTGCTAATTGCCGCTCATTTATCGCTTTGTATTATTTGAATTGTATAAACTGTCTCCTTACGCCTCCATTCTAAGTCTTCTGAATTTATGGTGCACACGTACGCGCGACCCACTTTTTGTTAGAGGTCATACCAAATAGAATGAGGGTAGGTCAGTAACTAGGCCAGGTATACTTTCGTGCTCCCAGTACATTGCCCCCATCCCGTCTCGAGATGTCCGCTTTGGTAAGCATTTCTAAAATAACTCCCCTCAGAATTTCAAACCTAGAATAACATAGCCTCATGTCGGATTCATGGTAGAAACGTTTTTTTGCATCACGTGCATTTGACTTTGAGGACTCAACACAGGGATTTGGTCCGTCTAGGACATGTGTACCAAAAAATAAAAGACCATCATGATGCACTTTACGTGATTCTTGTGCATTTCGTTTGATCTGGTTTGCATGTTGACTGGCTTCTATAATAAGTACCGAAAATTGAGAAAATGCATGAGAGAGAAAATTCATCCGATTTTCAAAAATCTCAGTATTTGAAAAATCCCCAAACTCTGCCTAATTTTTTAAATAAGAAATTCATTTCAAAATGAGCCAAAAGTTTCAAGTATTAGGTTTTCCCTGTTTGGTCAAACCTGATCGAATACACAGGTCTAATTCTCACCGGATATGATAGGTAGGCAACCTCCATAGGGTTCTGCCTCATTTTGCCAAAATAACCAAAAAGAAAAAATGTGTCAAGTGTTTTGGTCAAATAAGTAAGTCGACCCAACTTCATGTGCTTCCTAAGCCATTTATGTTGGAATAGCCTTAGAACATCTTCAAAATTGTTGAAAGGCTATTCTCGCAAGAACGGGCGTTTCTATCAATTGGGCATTTATTTTACCAGAAAGCCCTCCCCCAGCCTCAAAAATTACCTTGGAAGTGCGAAGGGGCCATAGTTGCAAAAATAACCACCCTTTCCTTGGCAAAAATTGCACAAATAGACACCATCTCTTTGACTTTTCTTAGAAATTTAGGCAATTTACAATAGATTGTTTTGCAAAAAGAGTCCATTGGTTTGTCTTTTGAAACTAGTGTCAACCATAATCCTAACCATCCACAGGTACAAAATGAGCACTGTCCAGAACACGCCGTTAACGGTTGTAGACTAGGCTCCACTTCAACTACAAATGTGGTGTATGACTTGGGGAAAGATGGTCAAGGTTGGGTAACAAAGAACTTGGGCGTCCTCACTGATATTATGAAAGTTAACCTGGCGGACGATTTGGTTGATCCATTAGTGACTTTTCGGAATCCTATTCACTTCCGCTTCTCATATTTTTAGCTTACTCCCACCTTAGAAGAAATAGCTAGATATTCCGATTTTGGCAGAGATTTGAGATACCAAAAACTCATATTACCAAGGGCTCTCTCTGTCCATCAATTCTTCGATCTTCTGAATATCAGTAAGCAAATTAGAAAACAAATGTAGACAGAGGGTGATGTTTTTTCTACTTCTTGTACTCCGAGTTTGGATTGCCAAATGGTTTCGAAATGCATGAAAAGGGCCTTAACAACAAGCATGACAAGGATACATGGAAAGTTCACTGTAGTTTCGCCTTCACATTGGCATTTCTGGGAATTATGGTCTTCCCAAACAAAGAGCGGACAATTGATACCCGCATAGCCAAAGTTGTGCAGGTCCTCGCTACAAAAGAACATCACACTCTTGCCCTGGTTATTCTATCATATATTTATCGGGCATTGATTTTGTGTAAATCCAGGCAAAGTTCTTCGAATGGTGCAATAGTTTGTTGCAATGTGGTTGATTGAGCATCTCCGGCATCACCCCAAGTTCATGAGGTATGGCCCGAGCAAGAACAACTTCATTGGAGTTACGAAGAAAGAGTAAGAGATCACAACTCGCTTTAAGGGGTGGAAGCATGGATATCCCACTTGAGATCTTTAAACACAAGTCAAATTGAGTGGACTTCGGGATGGCTCCCGGTAAGAGAGGTGATACACATGTCGGCCTTAAAGGCTTATCTGCTACTGATGGGTTTGAGAAGTGTCCAACCGTATACACCATAGAGAGTTCTAAGACGGCTAGGAAGGTACCAAGTAGTGCCTGAGGATGAAGATTTGATTGTGAAAGTAATTGAGCTACACCCAAAGCCCCACTCCCCGAGACTTTAATCCAACAAATTTGGGATGATTGCCGGTACTTGAAAGATAATACTCAGGTGCCGGATCCCACGAGAGGAGAGGTAGATCCAGGTTATGCTGTGTGGTTTGGAAAAAGGTCCCGTGTATATGGTGAGCCAGAACCCGAGCCTTAAAGGCCCTCCAAAAGGCCGCATGTTCAAGCTTTTGATGATTAATTCCAAGAACGATTCGCGTCGGCTGAAAAGGAAAATGGGATGCCGAGCAACTATTCACGCCTTAGAAGAAAAGCTGAGAAACCTCAATTTGAGAATGACTTACAAGTGCAAGAGGCTGAAGGTGAAAAGAACATTTTCAGCCTATGAGAACGAAGCCCTCCGAGCCCAAATCTGGGAAATGAGAATAGTTGTTAAGATGCCTGTAGGACGTGAAAGGGACCAAAACATCATGGGTAACTTGAGCTAAAAGTACACAATTACGCGACCGATCTAACAAAGGCCAAAAAAGATTTAGCAAAAGCTCAGGAAAGGATGGTCCAATTGGGGAAAGAGAATGGACAAGGTTAGCCACTAGGAAAAGCAAAGTCATGACAAAGAAGTCGTGGTCTTATGGAAAGAGTTGGACGCTCAGAAAAACGAAAAGGGTCAACAAGTAAAAGACTTCAGAATGGAGAGGGAGCATTGTATTAACAAGTTAGAAGAGGACGTGTTGAAATTGGAAACCAGAACAATAGGGCCATGTAAGTGGTGGAAGTCCGAGAACAACAAATTGGACGATTTCTCTAGGAGAAGGGTGCTATCTGACTACACCGCGATGAAATGCAATGAGTGTGAGAATATGATTAGAGATATGTTCTTTTCTTTGGTGATGTCTTTTGCTTTCCAGGTCATGGACAACTTGAGTTTCTTCAGGATGAACTTACAAGCGGGCCTGCGACTAGACCGATTGAAGTCACCCGAGCCCCTAGAATAACGTTTAAGAGTCATGTGCGACACAACTAACTGTGCGTAGGCCGTATTTTGGACCTACAACATTCACATCCCAAGGGCCCTAATTTCAGCAAGATATGACTTACATCACTCAATACTCGTATACCCAACATCCACAAGATGGTCTTCCGACTAAACAAAGAGAATAGTAAGAAATCCCCAGTAGGAATAAATGGCTCAGAAAATGAAAAGGTTGGAGCTGAGTTTGACGGACATGCAAGGCTTGAGTGGCCAAAAGATTGTCTCCTACTCCGATTTGTGCATGTTTCCATATGTTCATTTGCCAGCTAGTTTCAAAATGCCAAAATTTGAAAAGTACGATAGGCACGGAGACCCGATCGCGCATTTGAAAAGGTATTGGATTCGGTTGAGAGGGGCTAGTGGAAAAGAGGAACTTCTGATGGCATACTTTGGAGAGAGTCTGGCGGGAATTGCATATGAGTGGTACACAGACTAGAAATTTGCTCACTGGCACGTATGGGATGACCTTGCTATAGATTTCGTCCACCAAGTTCAATACAATATGGATAGTCCTCCAGAAAGAAATTCTCTATCTAATCTGAAGAATAAATCCACGAAAACTTTCTATGAGTATGTTGTTAAGTGGCGCAAGAAGGCCTCTCGTGTGAAGCCATCGATGGATGAGACAGAAATGGTCACGGTTTTCTTGCAAGCCCAAGAGGCTGATTATTTCCAAAACATGATGTCCACCATGGGAAAACCATTTGCTAAAGCCAAAATTATTGGGGAAATGGTTGAGAACGGGTTGAAAACAGAATGGATATTGAGTAAGACAACCCTTAAAGCTACATCACAAGCCATACAAAATGGCTTGGGAGGTTTGGACAATCAGAAAAAGAGAGAAGAAGGAGGTATGATGGCTTCAAGCTCAATGGGGTCTCTCCGATCATTTAACAATTCTTATATGCCACCCCGAACCCCACAACAATACTACCCATACGCCGTAGCACCGCCTCCATATGGGGTGATGAATGCACAACCCTACATACGACCCTAGAAAAATTACAATCAGAATAGAGATCCACCTCCTAGAAATAACCGTCTTTAACAAGATCCATGTAATCCACACCCACCATAAAATACACCCAAATATAATACACGCCCCCGAGTGCCTCCCAGGAAAAAACATTTCACCCCCATTGGTGAATCTTACTTGAGTTAGCTCCAAAAGATAATCCAATTGGGTTTATTTCAACCCGTGGCTTCAAATCGGTCAAATCCTAAGTCTCCAACATACACAGTCGATGCCTGATGTGCATTCCATTCAAGGGTAGTAGGCCTTGATACAGAATATTGTTGGACCTTCAAGAGGTAGGTCGAAGACTTGATTGAAGCGAAAAACATTATATAGAGGGACGAGGAGGTACCTGATAACTAGGGATTCGTACCTATTATTTACTCTCGTTTTCTTTGGTTTTGAGGCGAAAATGATTAAGATACTCCCAAAATTTGTTGCAAGTTGTTTAAATTGCAGGAATTGAGTTGAATTGAAGATATTGACTTAAATGACTCAAAGAGGAGAAAAAACTTGCATTGTACCAGAACCCAGCAGAAACGTGGTTCACGCCAATATTCCTCTACAACGGTTGTCACTACGTTGCAGCGAAATTCCATCCGGTGCCTTGTTGCAAAACTTCAGAGAGTATGTTCTTAGGCCAAGCTAAGCCGTTGTCCGTGCCACAATTTTGCTGCAGCATTTTCCCAGCCGCTGCAGCGTTCAAAAATACGCTGGGAGCGGTTTCCCAAGATCAGAGAGTCAGAAATTTGGGGATTACACACTAACGCGGTCAGTGGTATTATTCTGGTGCCGCGTTTTCAGGGACTGCTGTGGCGCTACATTATTTCGCTGGGAGTGGAATGGAGTTCCAGAGAATGTACAAGTCAAGAAATACTGCAACAGTCGTTATTCCACTGTAACGGAAGCCAATACACTGGAGCGCTCAGAATTTCACTGGGAGCGAAATCTCCATAGGGGCAATTTGGTCCAGTATTTTCAGCCTAGTATAAATCCATTGTTTTCTCATTTTTAGGGCATGAGACTTTAGAGTGAGCTTGTGAATAGTTATTTTATTCCATTTGAGTAATTTTAGCTTAGATCTTACAATACTTCTTAGATATTCTTCTTGTAATCAACATTTATGGGTTTAATTTCATCATCTATCTTAGTTTCTTCTTTAAAAATGAGTAGCTAGACCCTTAAGCTAGGGTTGTGACCCAACCCTAGTATGGGTAACTAATGGGTCTTCTATTTTAGGATGAATTTGTGATTGGGTGTTTGATTTTTAGTCTATTTCACTACTAGAAAATGAACCTATTGCATCGGTTATTTAGCAACGGTTACATAACCCTTGCAAGGGTTACAACCGTCGCAATAGCCGCTAAAGCCTGTTAAGACATAATCAAAACTAAACCGTCGCATTAGTAATACAACCGTTGCCAAATACCTCTCGATGGAGACAGTTTTGTAAAAATACTCTGTGGGGACGGTTCTGTGAGGATTTCATTTCCCTCCACTATTTCACAAAACCCGCGAATGTTTCTTTTTATAATAAAAAAAATATATAAAATTACACGTATTATCAAATTACAAGTAAAAGAGAGTACTGTCTTCTTTTATTCATCAGTTCATTATATCAAATTAAAGGAAAAGAGAAGAGTGTCTTCTTCAAGAGCGAAAAACGACCAAAATCAAAAACCTCTGAAGCTTCTTCAAGAACGAAAATCGGCTCCACAGTATTCGACCAGTCAAAGTAAAAGCTTTTCTATTCAGTTCATTGAGAAAAACCCTCCATTGAAGCTTCTTCAAGAGCAAAAAATGGCTCCAAATCCAGCGAGATTTCGACCAGCAAAGGCTTCGACCAGTACTGCTCTCTACCCCAATAGGTCTGCATGCACTCCTCCATGGCTTATAAGTTCCCTATCTCTAGATTTTCTATTCAAGTGTTCTTGGACAAGATTACAAAATACACAAATGGGTTTCTATGAAGTTACTAACGTTTGTTCTAATATATGTTTGGTTTTTAAGTTTGGTGTGGTTTGAAGTTTTTATCTCAAATTTGGTGAAGATTTGAGTTTTCCGTGAAAAAAATCGATGAAAAAAAAATTTTGGGTTTTAGTAAAATTGGAGTTTGAGAAACTGGGTTTCAATTCTTTGAGCCAAAATTTTATTCGAAGTTTATTTTGTACTTAATATTGAGTTTACTGCTGTTTGGGAGGAATTAAAGTGACAAATACCCTTCAAAACTCCATTGTTGAGGTCGACAGAGTTCTAAAACATAAATAGGGAAATTTAAAGTTGGTAGAGTAGGAGAAAATTGTTGTATATATATGGGGAATTTACTTTTGTGTTTGTTTTCTGGTGCGTTGGCTCTTGTGTTCTAAAATGGGTGTTCAATGGTGTTCTAAAATCTTAACGGCGAAAAAACAGAGTTCAATGGTGTTTTTGTTATGATGATCTTTTTCCTTTTGCTTTTCTGTTCATTGCCTGAAGTGATATCGTGAAATGAAGAGTGAATTTGATTAATAGTAGGGTTTGGTTGTGTCTACTTGGTACGAGGTGCTTTATCTTCTTTAGTGAACATATTGGGCACAAATCCGGATGAATAGGCATTGATTTTCGGATACTAAATGCCTTAAAAAGAAGAAACTCTTGAAGATATATAGCATTTATAAACAAGTACACTAAGAAACAAGATTTCCAGTGATTATTCCATGAGGAATAAGGTTGAAGTTCTATGTGAAGAGTACTAAGGTATTATACATTAGGATACAATTAGCCAAGGAATTTAAGAAAATTAATATTATGGATAGTCGCATTTCACTTATATGCACCTATGGCTCGAGCCATCTTATTGCAAGATGAGTCTTGGGACAATCTCTCATAAACTCATGTAGTGCGGTTACCAAACTACAGAATTAGTTTGATATTCCGCAGTTCTTCTATCATTTCTTCTATTTTCCTTTCAGCATTTTGCAAATCCATCTGCCTCTAAAGACCGATTTGAACTTGTATGATGTACATGCCATCATCTCCATAGTTGCACCATGCATTGATGGACGTTTTCAGTCAATACTTTGACCTTCTAGCTATAATCTTTCGGGAACAATCAATTTAGTTAAATAGTGAAGCAGTAATGCGTATTTTAATGCAGTCCTTGATGTTGGTCGCTTACCCCTTCTATTCTTCATCTCTTGAATAGGGTCTTAGGGTGTCAACATGTTCTGGTCGGGTAAAATTTACATGAGTTGAAAAGGGTTTTGAGTAAATAAAGGGTCATGTTCCAACCATTCGAATTTCACTTCTCCGTTTGTTTTATTTTGTTGCCTGTAGCTATACAGTAGAGTTGCTAAAAGTTACTATTCACTGCCTGTAGCCCAGGCTGTTGGAACATTGATTTGGGCTACTCCTATTTTTCCACTATATGAATGTCACCCGCCTAGCCTGTTCCTAAGATCCAGTTATAATATTGCTATTTCTAGTTCACACTTCACAGTGCTACATTCAGCTGTATTACTCCATGAAACTGAAAAAAGGGACGTATTCATAGTTTTATGGATGATAATTGATTTGTGTTTGTTTAAACTTGTACCATACTCTGCATCTACATGTGATCTTTAGTTTAAATTACTACTTATTGTGCCATTTTAAAACATGTTACAATTTTCTCTTTTAGGATATCTTGAAGATTCTTGGATCATTTCTACTGGGATTTGTGGTTCTATTAATACTTGCGGGAATAGTAATTGATATGTTCAATTTCATAAGGTTGATTCTTTTCCCAATCGTCGTTGTAAGGTAACTCACATGTAAATTATAGATTGAAATGCAATTTTAGTTGATATGTTCCCAATCTACTGGTGTCACAATGGCATGTAATTATCGATTGGAATGCGACTACCCATTATGTACCAAATCTTCATCCTGAGAAATTGCAACCACATGTAAACATAGATTGTCATGCAAGTGGTGTTGATTCTGTTGGCCGCATTCACCATGAATCCCCCCAGTTAGATGTATGGAAATGGATGCATTTATCTATAGCTGTTATGTTTCGAGAATGCATAACTTTTTAAATGTATAAACAGGGTAAGTTGTTTTGTTGTCCCTGTATATAGGACTTTTAGCAACTATTTTTTCTTGGAGGAGTGATAATCTTTAGGAAATCTTCGTAAAGTTGATCATTATGAGTGCTAAGTAACTGTGTTGTTTTACCATTGTTGCATATCCATTCCGCGTTAATTCTCTCTAAGAAAAGTGACATTCGTTTTGGCATTACATGTATGTGTATGGCTTATAATTCGTTAATTTGTTTGTGTATGGCTTATAATTCGTTTTGCATTTGGATTCTTCTAACCTCGCCTTCATTTGTTTATGTTCCTCATTCAACTGCCTTCATTTGTTTATGTTCCTCAATCAACTTGTTAATAGTATCTTCATTTTCTCTTAGTGACTTCTCCTGATCTGTGATCTTCGTTGTAAATTCAGCATTTCTCCTTTCCATTTCATTAAGGTTTTAAAAAGACTCATGTTTCTCTTTCTCAAGCTGACTGTAAATGAATTTTTCCAGTTTCCCCATTTTGTAGTTGCTGTTGAATCGTGCTAATTTGTGCTGCCAAAGATACTTCTGGTGAGTCTTTCTGTATTAAAGCCGGTTTTTACTGAGCATAATATATGAATAAAATTGTTTGTTGTTCTATTGGTTCTTGAATAGACCACTGAAAGGTCTTTT
Source organism: Nicotiana undulata (assembly GCA_005239495.1). Taxonomy (NCBI): domain Eukaryota; kingdom Viridiplantae; phylum Streptophyta; class Magnoliopsida; order Solanales; family Solanaceae; genus Nicotiana; species Nicotiana undulata. The sequence goes on from ML246535.1 coordinate 106,850, forward strand.
TTAGGTTCTTGAATGTATTAATAAAATTGTTTGTGTTTTTTCTTGAATAGACCACTGAAGGGTCTTTCTTTGGGTTCCTGAATGTATTATGGTCAGCTTTGATTACATCTTGTACATATTGAATTGGTACACTTCTAATAAAACTCATATGATCACTGAAATTGCAAAAGTGTGTATATTACCTTTACTCAATTCGAACTTGCACCAGTTTTTCCAAAACTCATAGGCCCAACGAAAATCCCCATACACAGATGAAAAAGATAATAAAAAGCCCAGGTTGTTGCTCAGGTGTTAGCATTTTGCCTTGACGAATTGTGTAAGCTGATGTGTGCCCATCTTTTCTGTACTCAGACAATGCTGTAATGTTTTGAAAATAAACTAGGACTTTCATTGATTCAGTCACATTTGTTGCTATCACAAACAGCCTCTTATTTGTTCCACCATCTAGTCGCATTGATGTGTTCAATATTGGTGTCATTTCTTTAGCACATTTTATTCCATCAGGATTTTCCCAATCTAAGCTCATGTTTCATCCACTTGTAACCAAGAATTAGTATATATATATATATATATATTTATGTTTGTCAGCCAAGATTTAAAAGAATACCTTAGCTTCAAAGCAAAACTAAAGATAAGGGGAATTACTTTATATGAAGTGGAGACATGCTCATGAAAAAAATTTGGGTAAAAACTTTGGGTATCGAGGCATCGAAACGTAAGCACCACAGTATGATAAGATTCTTCTTCAATGACTGCGTGTCTCTTTGTTATACCCTCTTTTTCTCTTTCTGTAAGTTTTTCTAATCTTCTTCTCCTTCTTTAATTCCTTTTTGTTCAGTTTGCTCTTTTACATCTTCTGGTCAACTTTTATTTTATCTTTTGTTTTTGTGTTCCCTTTTTTTAGTTTTCCTTTTGGGCTTCTTTCTAACTTTTAAGTTTTTTCCAGACAAATATAAAGAAAATAGTTGTGTGCATTCCTTTTTTCATGCTATCTAGGACATTCTGCATTTTCTGTGATTTTCAAAAACATGCATAAGTTTTTTTCACATTATTAAACTATGATTGATTTTCACTTTGTTTTTCATTCAACTCGAGCTTTTTTATATTGAATAATACAGGCCAATTTCCTAGAAATGTTGTCGAATTGGCTGCGTGTCTCTTTGTTGTACCCGACTGAGTACTTTACCGATGCCCACTGGCTATTTTGCAATTTGATTTTTCTTGTATTCTTATATGGTTGTTTTACTTAATACAGTGCTTTGTTAATCGACCATCGTAATAACCAGTATGACTTTACTAAAAAAAGGTTGGAATAACATATATGACACATTTAAAGGTTGATTTTATTAGCAAAGTAGTCGGAGGAATTGGACTAGGCACAAGTTTGTTGCTGCAGTTGTTTTACACTCTCCGCCGTGGTCATCTGTGCTATTTTTTTTCCTGAAATCTTGTTTTGCGTTGCTTGTATATATATATTCTCCAAGTTACTTTCTTTTACAAGTATTGTAATCGCCGAGCCCGCTAGTGTGAAAATAATCATGAGCATAGACCAAGCCGTGGTCATTGATGAATTATATTATTTTAAACAGCAGGAGTTTTATAAAGAGCTTGCCAACGGCCATCATTAAAAGCCCAAGTCCAGCATAATGATAGACCGACAACAGGAGCCTGCTAAAACGTCTCAGTAAACAGTCTCGACTTCTTCAAGACTTCAACGGGTATGTTCCGCACTTTTTATTTTCATTCTTGTTCTTTTTCTTTTTCTTTTTCTTTCTAAACGGCCAAAAAGTGCCGAAATGCTGCCCAATTTTTTTCAGAAAAATTCTGCCCAATTTCTGTTTGCTGCTCTATTTTTGTGCCCTAGTATAATGCTCAATTTTCTGGTTTATGCTCTGTTTCTCTGGTTTTATTGCTTTGTTTTCTATTTATTTGTTTTCTGCTCTGTTTTGCTGTTTTCTGCTCACTGTTCTGCTCACCGATCTGCCCTAAAATTAATTGTTATGTTTTTTTGGTTGTTAATTATAGTAAATTAAATCTTGTTATTCAGTGGCATCAAGCCAAAAAAGAGTTCTTAGTGATTTATCAATGCCTATTTTAATGAGTTCTTAGTAATTTATCTATGCTTTGGTGAAGCGAGGCCTCGTCGCTTTTTTGGGCTTAACACTTTCCAAAACACTGGTATTACCTTTGGTGATACATCATACTTTAATACTATAATTGTAGCTCCCTGGAACAGGGATTACTAATTCTTGTTTCACTTTTATGTATCATAGGATAAATGAGTAATGGAGACAAAAATTGGATGAGTCTTCGAAGATCCACTGATGAGTATATTCGTGGTGTGACCATGGTCTTGACAATAGGTAAAACCGGTATATTGATGTGTCTGATTTTGCTGGTTGTTGTTGGTTTTTGTTGTTGCTACTGTTGGATTTCATTTAATATTGATGTGTTCGAATGACTGTAGCTATGAATATGTCATTGCTCTTTGGATTTGTTGATATACTTTACATGAAATGGATGTATATTCAGTGTGCTACTCATGTTTAAGCATAGTTTCCTTTACATTCAAACTTGAAATCATATTCTATTAAGTTTACTAGATATGTCAAGAAATGCATTTAGCAATCTAATTGTTCTTGAGTATTTGGATTTGTCTAGTAATGCTCTATCTGGTATGATTCCCAAAACTCTCGAGCTATTGCGAGATGTCAAGTATTTGCAAATCTCAGTTACCAATTTTTGATGGGAAATCCAAGACTTTGTGGACCACCTGACTTACATATTCCTTGTTGTCCAGCTCGAAGCAGCACGACAACAAGGAAAAAGTCTCTTATCCTTAGAGCAACAGTATCTGTTGGTCGCTTTGTTTTTTACCATGTGAAGAGCAAAAATGGATCAGATTCCTCATTTGGAATGGGTCATCAGAGGATCAGTTATTATGAGCTTCTCCAAGCTACTGAAAACTTCAACATAATGTATTATTGGTTTGCTGATTTTATGTTTAGTAGCAGCCGTGATTTTGAGATTCGACTAAATAGTTAAGGTGTTTATGTTGCTATTGAGCTTTTAAATAGTTTGTTGGTTTTATGTTTAGTATAACAGCCGTGTATTGACTCATTTTATTTGCAGAGATCATCTGAAATCAACAAGGAGAATCAAAAAAAGTTGACGGATCCACACACTGCTGGCAAAACAAGTTTTGCTGTAATCCGTAATGAATTGGTGTGTACTATTATTTATTATTATATCTATTATGTTTTTTAAAGATCTCTTATATCGATTTTCGTGCCACTAGGAAAAAACAAAGGAATCCGTATCACTTAAGGAGATGTTTGTGGCCACAAGATCAAGAAAACCTGGGCCTTTGTACAATGACTCTGAAGAAAATACAACTAGTAAAATTGTAAGAATATTATCTATTTGCAAGTTTTAGATGAGATCATTTTATTTATGATAGGTTCCTTATTTTATATTTACTTTAATTCTTTTGTTGAATTTGCTTTGTTAGGCTGAAATGGAAAAAATTGAAACACAGCAAAGTGTAGATGGCAGTCAGTCTGTTGATGCATTTTCATCTGTCATGGGTCCTGAACATCCGGGACGTTTAAGATTATATGGACGAGGGGTTACAAAGACTACTTTGAAAGAAAAAGTGGGCCATTTCGAGCCGACTTCAAATGCCACAAATGATACGGTGCAAGAAATGCAAGAAAGGATTCGAAAGATGGAGGAACACATGGAAGAACAAAGGAGAACTATGCGAAAAGAAATTACTGCAGATGTAATTGCTCAACTTCAGCGTGCAGGATTAATTAATCCAAACATACTAGCAACATTGTCAGTTTCGTCACTAGGAGAAGCTACCTCTGCACCACAAGCTGCTAATCAACTGATCCGTCGACCATCTGAAGCTAGCAACAATCAAGGTTAGTATCACTTTATTCCCAGGCTAAAATTCATATTTTAGCAACTGTAGAGCTGCTGATATTGGAGTCGAGATTGCTGTTGATTCTTCTTTTTCTTTTTTTCTTTTTCTTTTTCTTTCTAAACGTCCAAAAAAGCGCCGAAATGCTGGCGAATTTTTTTCAGAAAATTTCTCCCCAATTTTTCCAGTTTCTGCCCAAAATAAACAAGGCTGTGAAAGATAAGATGTTCCTCTACATTCATGCATCTATCGAGCCGTTATAGCGAAAATTGAATTCAATGAATCTCGTGTGTGTTCTCTATCACTAGAAGAATTTGAGTTCTAATTTCTGATTGTTTGAATGTTTGAGTTGCAGCATAAACTTATTTGATTTTAGATGGCACGTTATACTTTCCCGTAGTGTACACATTTGCTTTCTCCCTGGTTGTTGGTGCTTAGTGAACTAGATATTTAAAGATTGATTTTTTCAGCATTATTTGTCATTCTCTGTTAAAACTGAAGCTTGGAGTAGAATTCTTGATTATAAAGACATTCCATTTGCTGCACATATAATCATAATAAATGAAGCCTAAATCACAAAAACATGTGCATAACTTGGGCCGTGTTCACTTACTTGCTGCTGCTTGTGATGTATAGTCCTACTTGTGCTAACCGTTTGTGTTTCTATCCATTTGGCTGCATAGGTTGCATACTTTATTGGCATTCAAATAGTGCATGGTTATGATCTATCTAGCTTACAATACTATATAAAGTAGTACAATTTTGGATTCCAGCATGCACATTATTGATGCTGAAGAAATGATCCTCTAAATTTCTGAGGCATAAATTGTAAAAAATGACATTCTTGATGTTGTTGTTGTTTTTTGTTTGCCATATCTCCTCCTTGAAGAAAGTAGTTTTGCCGCCTGGGTATTTGTTGTTGTTGTTTGTTTGCCCTATCTCCGCCTTGAAGAAAGTAGTAACACGCCCACTTGGTTTGGTGTTAGATGTATTATGAGCTATAACAAATGTGATGTATAGTTCTTTGAGTGTCGTTTCTGCTTATAATACAGTCAAGAAGGAAGTGTTCAAAGATGCAAACACTTCCTAAGCCAGGAGAGAGTACTTGTTGAGAAATTAGATATCTTATGATCACAAGAAGTAATGCAGTGGAAATGATAAGGAGGATGCAAAGCTTTAGCTAGTGTTTCCAGTTGGGCAATATCTTTTTTTAACCTAGCACATAGCAAGGACTAAGCTTTTGGAAAGGAAAAGTAAGAATCTTGTTCAAGCTAGCACTAGCTTCGGCTATTGTGTCAAATATCTGTTGGAGAAACACACTTAGTTATGGCAATTGAGACTTACACAGAGATGAGATTCTGTTAAACATAGAGGTGGACATACTATGTGAACTCTATTGGCACTGAAACCACAGTTTCTGTTTTCGTCTAGGAGATTTTGACAAATTACAATGTACATTAATAATCTTTTGACTTGTTTAATTTGACTCTGTAGAAATCGATAAATCAGTAGATCTGTTAGTGCCATATCTGTCATCCTGTTCTGATCAGATATAAGCAGGTATGCAGGATATTAATCTTGATAGTCCAATGACCATACGATTCTATTTTGTTATTGTTATACTGGATTTGCCATTGTTCTTGTGCCTTGATGCCTTGTGCCTTGTTGCCTTGTGCCTTTCTAATCTTTTTTTTTACTGGGATTTGCCAAGAACTAGAGAAGGGTTTTATATGTTTAATCATATTTTTATACTGGGTGTACTAGGTATGTTGTTGTTGGTAACTAAGTGTGAGATTGTGTATTTGTCAATTTGTTTAATCTTAACACGTGTCATGACATTAATATACATATATATCTTTAATATACATATATATCTTTAAATGAAACCCTTTTATAAAACTTTTGCTAAGTTACTAGGTATGTTGTTGTTGGTAAGTAAGTGTGAGATTGTGTATTTGTCAATTTGTTTAATCTTAACACGTGTCATGACATTAATATACATATATATCTTTAAATGAAATCCTTTTATAAAAACTTTGCTAAGTTGTTTGTTTTTTGATTATTTGTAGGTGGAGAACTTCAAGTAGGAGACAAAAGTGTTGAAGATCTTACTTAGGGGCATTAGGTTGATTCACCATGAAACTTCACATATGCTGTACAAATATTTTATTTTTGTACACTTTGGAAACTCATTTTTGTACACTTTGAAAACTCATGTATTCCAATTCATTGGAAGATATTGGTATATATTTTGCTTATATGGGTATTACACCTATAATGGATCCTGATTTTGTTTAAATTATATATATTTCAAGCATTGTTACATTGTTGGTTTGTTTAACTGTTGCAATAGATGTATGATAGGCGTTGCAGTAGCCCAGAAAATAACCGTTGCAATAGCATGAGCCCCCAAATCACATAAGCCAAAAGTGAACGTTGCAATAGTATATAGAAACCGTCTCATTAGCATTAACTAACCATTGCAATAGTATATAGTAACCTTCTCTTAGCATAATTAATCGTTGCAATAGAATAAAATAACTGTAGCAATAGCCGTAACACCAGTTGATAACGAACTCTATTGCAACGGTTATTAACCGTTCTAATAGAAAAACAACGTCGCACCATCATTCAAAGAATAACCGTTGCAATAGGCCATCTTGTGCAACGGTTTGCAAACCGTTACACAGAACCGTCGCCATAGAGCTATTGCGACGATACGTGTTGTAGCGGTCGTGAAACTGTCGCAATATCTCTATGGCAACGGTTATAAAGCATGCCGCAACGGTTTTGGAACCGTCACAATAAGTCTAATTTCTAGTAGTGTTTCATGCATAATTCTCAGATTTAGTGGTTGCAAACACTATTTCATGCCTTCATGACTAGGGTTATTCTTGAGAGAGATGACCCAAGTCTAGGTAAATAGGCTAACAAGGTATTAGGGTGAATTCAAGAGATTGATAGCCCCAATAAAAGGGTAGATACTAGAGATAGCTACACCCAACTTGAGCCATTTCATTTGATTTGTTGGAACACCCAATTGTGCTTGAGAAAGCCAATTCGGGCAAAGTCACCCAAATTACCGAGAGGTATTGGGTGAGCAATTTCGTATGAGGTTATGTCATTCACCCATAATTCACAAGTTTATTCTCGATTTTAGACCCCATTAGTTACTCATCTAGGAGTAAGTTGCGACCCTAGAGCCTTTAATCACTTGATAAAAATCCACAAAAAGATTGTAGTTAGCTAGATAATAGTTCTTTTTAGTCTTAGCTTTAGTATGAATACAAAACCTCTTATGATGAGAAGTGCAATTAAGAACACGAAACACCACTAAGTTAAGTAGAAATTCAACTCCCATTTATATAACTCCCTGTGGAAATCGATCCCGACCCAGTCAGGTAAAAGCTGTTTCGACCCCTTCCTTGCTACTTATTAGTGGTATAGGTGGGCGCCAATCACTTTTTGGCGCCGTTACCGGGGAGTTATAACGGTGTTGACTATCTATTTGAGTAGTGGTATAGATTGTTTTTCTTTCCTTCTTTTTGTTAACTTGTGTGTTTCAATCAATACAGGTACTTATGGTTGATCCTCTAGCAAATATTATACCGGGGGAGGACGTAGACGATAACGGGGAAGATGAGTTACATCAAATTCTCCACCTCAAAGACGGGGCTGACAAGCCAATCCCAATGATAATATTCCAGACCCTCCCCCGCCTCCTCCTAGAGTTGATCCTAGGGTAATTCCGTACTAGGGGTATGCCTGTGCAATTAGCCCACCCATAATTTAGGTGGGCAACTTTCAAATCACTAATGTCATGTTGACACTTCTGGAGCAGCGAGGGTATTTCACGGGAGCTCCCCATCAAAATGCCTACAAGCACTTAAAAGAATTTGTGGACACATGTTGGGAGAGTAAGCAAACCAATGTATCAGAGGATGCATTGAGGCTCAAATTATTTCCTTTCTCTCTCCGAGGGAAGGCACTGGATTGGCTTGAACGACTCCCCAATCATTCTATCTCTACATGGGATGAATTGCCGGATAAGTTCATTGCCAAGTTTTTCTCCCCCAGGCACATGGTGGCTTTGAGAGACGAGATATTGGCATTCAAGAAAGAGCCAAATTAGCCCCTTCACGAGATTTGGGAACGCTACAGAACTATGGTCAAAGAGTGCCCAAACAATGACATGACCGAGGCAATGATACAATAGACTTTCTACCGAGGCATCAATACCACCAATCAGTGTGTGGTCAACCAACTCGCTGGAGGCAACTTTATGAAGTTATCTTACAATGAGGCATGTGACATCTTGAATGGATGACACTTCGTCAGCATGGCAGAGTCGGGCAAATGTGCCCAAGGGTGATCCAAGTGTGATAAATCTCCACAAAGAGCTTTAAGACCATGAGCAAGCTATTGCCGAGCTTACCACCACCATGAATCAACTTGCTAAGGCGCAGATTTAATAAATACAAGGGCTGAAGCAAGTGCATGCTATGGAGGGGGTAAATCTTTTGGTTAATAAGCGAAGGCCTCGTGGAAATCAAATGCCAAACAACAATAACCAATGCGACCAAGGCGTGAGTGGGTACAATTAAGAGGATTCCTATGATGAGCAAAATAATTATGTAATGTATGCCAACAATTTTCAAGGGCAAAGGAACAATCAAGGGAACAACCAAAATTGGAACAATCAAAGGCAAGGTAATTGGAACAACAATAACAACTCAAGTGATTGGGGGAACAACAATCAACAATGGGGAGGCAACAACAACAATTGGAGCGGGAACAACAATAGCAATTGGGGTGGAAATGGAAATCGGGGGTCGGGCTTTCAAAGGCCTCCGATGTATCAACAACCCAATAATCCACCCCTATATCAATCACAAGGCCAAGGTTCCTTAAAAAATGACATGGGTCGGATCTACCAAATGTTTAAACAAATGATGGAACGTAATGCGGATTTGGATGCTCAAATTGCATCCCATACTACCTCCATCCGAAATCTTCAAGTCCAAATGGGACAAATCTCACAAGCCTTGAACACACGCCCGAAGGGGGCACTACCTAGTGACACGGTGGTGAACCCTAAGGGTGGGAACAACAACAACAATATCGGCCATGCAATGGCGGTGACAACAAGGAGTGGTCGAGGCGGTGAGGCTAGTTCTTCAAAGCAAAAGAGAGTTGTTTGTGATCGTGATGACTTGAAACAAGATGAGGTTCCTATTGAGGTTGAAAATATGGTTGAAGAGCCGGTGAATAATGAAGTGAGGATTGACATCAATGAAAATAAGGAGGAATCACAAAATGACGTGAACCCGTCTAGGGAACACGTAATTGACATACCCGAGCCACTTGTGCCAAAAGCCAAGGATCCATTGCCTATACCTCCTCCTCTTTATCCTCAAAGATTGTCTAAGCAAAAGACGGAGAACCAATTCAAGAAGTTCATAGATATGATGAAGAGTTTGTCCATCAACGTACCATTAGTTAAAGCTCTTGAACAAATGTCCGGGTACGCCAAGTTTATGAAAGACTTGGTCACAAAGAAGATATCAATGGAGTGAGATACAATCAAGATGATTCACCAAGTGAGTGAAATTTTGCACTCAATGGCACCCAAACTAGAGGATCCCGGAGCATTCACTATTCCTTGCACTATTGGTAGTGCAGATTTTGCCAAGGCATTGTGTGACTTGGGTGCTAGTATCAATTTGATGCCTTACTCTGTTTTTATTACATTGGGAATTGGTAAACGTAGAGCAACTTCTATGCGACTTCAAATGGCGGATCGCACTATGAAGCGACCTTTGGGAATCATTGATGATATTTTAGTGCGGGTTGGCAAGTTCATCTTGCCCACGGATTTTGTGATATTGGATTGTGAGGTCGATTATGAAGTACCAATTATCTTGGGAAGACCTTTCCTAGAAACGGGGAAGGCCTTGGTAGATGTGGATGCCGGCGAGCTCACCTTCTGGGTGGGCGATGAAAAGGTTGTTTTCCACATTTGCAAGTCAATGCGGCAACCCAATATCATGGAGGTATATTCTTTTGTGGACCTTGTCACCGAGGTAATAATTAATGAAACAAGCTCACTGATCAATGTTGAAGACCCCATGGAAGCATTTTTATTGAATCATGATGATATTGTGGTGGATGGCTTGATCGAGTGTGCCAATGCATTGCAAGGAATGAGTTCTTATTATTATGGTCCTCGCAAGCTATCTTTGGATTTGGATAATCGGAAAACTCCTCCTACAAAGCCCTCAATCGAGGAGCCACCTACCTTGGAGTTGAAGCCCCTTCCACCACACCTTAGGTATGAATTTTTGGGTCTTTCTCATACTTTACCTGTTATAATCTCTTCTTGCCTGACCCAATTGTAGGTAGATTCTACACTCAAAGTGCTCCAAAGGAGAAAGAAGGCCATAGGTTGGACTCTTGCTGATATTCGGGGCATAAGCCCCGCATTCTATATGCACAAAATAATTCTTGAAGATGGTGCAAAGCCCTTTGTAGAACACCAACCGAAGTTTAATGAGGCAATGCAGGAGGTGGTCAAAAAGGAGATAATAAAGTGGCTTGACGTTGGGGTCATCTACCCAATCTCTGATAGTGCTTGGACTTCTCCAGTCCAATGTGTTCCTAAAAAAGGTGGCATGACAGTGGTGCAGAATGACAAGAATGAGCTTATTCTAACCTAGACCGTGACTGGTTGGAGGGTTTGTATGGATTACCGCAAATTGAACAAGGTGACCCGAAAGGATCACTTCCCTTTGCCATTCCTGGACCAGATGCTGGACAGACTTGCTGGGAGAGCTTTCTATTATTTCTTGGATGAGTATTCAGGCTACGATCAATCTTGATAGCTTCAAAAGATCAGGAAAAGACAACCTTCACCTTCCCAACTGGACATTTGCTTTTTCAAGGATGCCATTCGATTTGTACAATGCACCCGCCACATTCCAGCGGTGCATGATGGCAATTTTCACTGATATGGTTGAAGATTTCTTGGAGGTGTTCATGGACGACTTCAGCGTGGTTAGGGATTCTTTTGAGGAGTGTTTGCAAAATCTTGATAAAGTCCTCGCATGGTGTGAAGAAACCAACCTTGTTTTGAATTGGAAAAAAAGCCATTTCATGGTGAGGAGGGCATAGTCCTCGGCCACAAAATCTCAAAAGATGGCATTGAAGTGGATAAAGCCAAGATCGAGGTTATTTCTAAGTTGCCTCCTCCAACCTCAGTGAAGGGAGTCCGTAGTTTCCTTGGGCATGCGGGATTTTACCGGAGATTCATTAAAGATTTTTCAAAGGTGGTAAATCCTCTATGCAAGCTATTGGAGAAAGATGCCAAGTTCGAGTTCAATGAAGAATGTATGAGAGCAATTGAGTTGTTGAAGCAAACGCTAACTACCACACCGTTTATCACCGCGCCAAATTGGAGCTCTCCTTTAGAGCTCATGTATGACTCAAGTGACGTGGCAGTGGGTGCGGTCTTGGGCCAACGGGTGAACAAAAATTTTCACCGCGTTTATTATGCAAGCAAAACCATGAACTCCGCCCAAATGAACTACACCGTCACCGAAAAGGAATTGTTGGCTATTGTCTTTGCAATGGAGAAATTTAGGCCCTACCTTATGGGCACCAAGGTGATAGTGCACACCGATCATGCAGTGCTACGGTACTTAATGATGAAAAAAGATTCAAAAGCTCGGCTTATGAGGTGGGTCTTGTTTCTACAAGAGTTTGATCTAGAAATTATTCATAGGAAGGGGCGCGAAAATCAAGTTGCCGATCATCTATCCCGGTTGGAAGAGCAAGGTAGACCAAGTGATGGCCTTGAGATCAATGATACCTTCCCGGATGAGCAGCTTCTTTCCATCTCTATGCATGATATGCCATGGTTTGCGGACATCGCCAACGTTTTTGTTACCGGTGTTGTCCCGTTTGAACTCTCTTCTAACCAAAGTAAGAAGCTTAGACATGAAAACTTGGATTATTATTGGGATGAGCCGTATTTGTTCAAAATATGCACCGATGGATTCATTCGGCGTTGTGTCCCCTAGGAAAAACAAATGTCCATTCTTGATTCTTGTCATTCCTCGCCCTACGGTGGTCATCACGGTGAGGCAAGGAAAACTTCTAAAGTCTTGAGTTGTGGGTTTTATTGGCCCACTTTATACAAAGATGCAAGTGACTTGATAAAGAGGTGTGACGAATTTAAAAAGCGGGCGACATATCAAAGAAGGATGAAATGCCCCTCACTACGATCCTTGAGGTTGATATATTTGATGTGTGGGGCATTGACTTCGTGGGCCCTTTTGTTAGCTTGTGTGGTAACACCTACATTCTAGTGGCTGTGGATTACGTCTCAAAATGGGTCAAGGTCGTGGCTTTTCCCAATAATGAAGCCCGGAGTGTGGTTGGTTTTCTCAAGAAGAACATGTTCACAAGATTTGGGACACCCCGGGCCATCATAAGTGACGGGGGATCTCATTTTTGCAATCGGGCTTTTGATTCATTGCTTGCTAAGTATGGGGTAAATCACAAACTTTCCATTCCATATCATCCTCAAGCTAGTGAGCAGGTTGAAGTTTCTAATCGGGAAATCAAGAACATTTTGGCCAAGACCGTGAATGCAAATAGGACTGATTGGTCTAGAAAGCTTGATGATGCTATTTGGGCGTATAGGACTGCCTTCAAAACCCCAATCGGTATGTCTCCGTACCGGTTGTTGTATGGAAAAGCAGGTCACCTACCAGTGGAGTTGGAGCACAAGGCACTTTGGGCTTTAAAGAAGTTGAACTTGGATTGGGACACAACTGTAAATCTTCGTGTTGATCACCTTAATGAGCTTGATGAGTTTAGATTCCATGCCTATGCAAGCTCTTCATTGTACAAAGAGAAAATTAAGTATTTCCATGACAAGTATGCTAAGGATCGGGAATTCAAAGTTCTCTTCAATTCAAGGCCTCATCTCTTCCCAGGCAAACTCAAGTCAAAGTGGAGTGGTCCATTCGAGGTGGTATTGGTTACACCCTTTGGTTCTCTTAACCTAAAAAACAAGAATGCTGAAATTTTTCTTGTGAATGGGCATCAGATCAAACATTACTTGGGTAAATTTGAAGATATCCACGTGGTGGCTTTGATAAAATTCAATTGAACATGGTAACATGCGTCGTGCCGCGACGTTAAATCAAGCGCTTCTTGGGAGGCAACCCAAGTGTTTTCTTTTCTTTCTTTTTGTTTGTTTTTGTTAGCGTAGATTTTATGTGAGCTAACCTGTTTGTGAAGTTGGTGTAGGATTTGGTGGATGCAGTGCATGAACAAGTCTAGAAAAATTGGGCTAGCTGGTAAAATGCGCTGCAGGGTCAAGATTCCGCGGTCAACGGTCACCAACCGCTGCAGCGGAAAACTTCAGTTGTCAGCGGTCCAAATGAGCCCAAATGCATTTTCTCTGAATCTCAAACTGATGCAGCGAACGGAATGCCGCTGTCAGTTGTGGGTTTCCGTTGTAGCGGTAAAATTCCGCTGACAGCGGTGAGGATTATTGCCAAAATGATAAAAGTGCGGTTAGCGGTAAAATTCCGCTGTCACGCTAGGTAAGATGGTGGGGTCCCACATGCTCAGTATAAATACTAAGGGACCTCCCTTCTTTTACCCTTTTCCCTCATTTGCATCCCAAACCAATACTTTTATTGCTCATAAAATTCACAGTGCATCCAAGACCCACTTTTCTCACATTTTAGCGTCCTACATCTTCTTCTAATAGTGGTATGTTCTAATTAATTGGTTTTAATTATAAATTTCTTTCTAGTCTTTGTGTGTTTTTCTTCTTTTCCTTATTGAAGTAGAGTTATCGGAGCCCAAATTTTTAAGTATGTTTCACCAATGTGTTATATAACTTGTGGGGTATTGATTTCTTGTGGTTTAGGGGGATATATGGTTCTTATTACCTGGGATTCATGTCATATTTTTCTAAGTTGGTAAACCCTAATTTTTATTTTGCTGTCAGTACGCTTTAATGATGAACTCCACTACAGCAGTCCAAAAATCCGCTAACAGCAGAGTCATTTGAACTTAGATTGCTAATACAGGTTTTCGCTGCTGCGGTTAGAAATTCGTTGACAACGGTGGGAGGTCCGCTGCAGCGAACCACTTTTCCGGTGACATCGGTGACATACTTCAGAGAATTGAGGCTTCTGGTTCCTCCCCCCTCGCTACAGCGGCCAAAAATCTGCTGTTAGCGGTGGCCCTAACGCTGCAGTGGTCACTTTTTCACTGACAACAGATGTCTGTGTGTGCACTATTTTAGTTATCTGCTCCTGTTGTATATGTGCTTTCATTGGGTACCTGTGTACCATGTTTTAACAACCTTCCTTAACATGTTTGCATAAAATGGTTAGATCACGAGGAAGAGCATACAAGCAACCCGGGATGGGACTCTTCAAGGAGTCGGGGCAAAGGCACACAACAGCCCCCCTTAGGCCCGACAAAGACCATTGGGAAGATATAAACAAGAAAAAGGGCAAGCCCTGACCAGTCTGAATCTAGTGAATATGTTTCCTCCCCGGAAGCTTCGGAGGGAAACAGTAGAGTAGCTTAGCTGAGGCATTTTCCCAACCACGGAGGCTTGTCAATGAGCCTACTAGCTCAGATTCATCTGATGATTTGAGTCTTTTCAATGGCACCACAACCCCTGAGGATACCGGTGCAGCAGCCCAATCCACTGCCCCTACTTTTATCAACCTTAACAGCTCCGATGAGGCACCAGATGATGGAAGGGGTGGTGACACCCTAGTACAGACCACAGGAATTCTCCGGACCAGGAATCCATTGGTGTGGCAGGATTGGTTTGTTTCTGAACCGGCCTACCACAAATTCAGAGAGTGGTGGCCCCAAAGATTGCTTCTCCCTGAAAGGCCTTTCATTATCAAGGATCTCCTACCTCTCAACCCTAATGTGAAGAAGCAATTTGATGAAAGAGAGGGGTGGAGTTTCTACACTAGCAAAGTTGAAGATGTCAACGAGTACGTTGTGAAGGAGTTTTATGCTAATGTGACCCACACAAAAAGGGATACATATCTTACCAAGGTTTGAAACATGAAGATCTTATATAGTGGCAGGGCATTCAATGACTATGATGGGTTTGCTAATGAAGATGAGAACTCGCTACAAGGAGAAAGTGGCTTTGGCAGATTTGGATTGTCCTTGGTTGGATTCAGTTATTGCTATCCCGGGGACTACTCCAACTTGGTTGACTGCAGGCTCCACCATCTACAGGAACACACTCAGCTTCGAGGCTAAGGGTTGGTCCACCTTTGTTTGCAGCCGGATAGACCCCATCCATCATGACAGTGACATGTCTCTCTCTAGGGCTGTGATTGTGGGAGAAATTATGGATGGCATCCCTATTGATGTCGAGAATATCATGGCCAGGATGATTGACCGGATTGTGCAGAGAAATGAAGCCTCCTATCCCTTTCCCAACTTTCTCACTATGTACTTCAGGGACATGGAGGTTGAGGGGAGGGATTTTGATACTACAATGAGGCCACGATCAGATTTTTCGTGGTATAGTTTGAAGGGTCCGGACAACCCCAAGGCAAAAGGGAAAGCCACCACTTCTACTGCCCCTGGTACTTCTACTGCTATCGAGCCTTCCGATTCTGCCGAGGGCTCCACTACTGCTGAGGGGCCCACTATTTCTGTTGGCTCGGAGTCTTCCTCGGGTCCCTTCGTGTCCATTCCAGTCCCAATACCATCATCTTCCACTTACCCTCAGACTGCCCTGCGGGTGTCTTAGACTCTAGCTGGTATCACCAACTGGCTGCAGGTAGCTTCTTCTAAGCTTACTGATCTTTCTACCACTGTTGCAACACAGTCAGCTCCAGCACAGATTGCACTACCTCCAACACTGGAGGAGACATTGAGGAGCCTGGTGGATACCTAGAAAAAGATCATGGAGACCCTGGACAAGCATGGGAAGGAGATTCACTCTTTGGGCAAATCAGTGAAGAAAATGAAGAAGTATCAGGATGATTTGAAGAAGGTTCAGGTGGAGATGCAGGAGGCTCAAGATGATTTAAAGAAGGAGGTCGCAAAGCTCACATCAGCGGGGGAGATCTCCCTTGATTTATTGATAGGAGATCCTGCACCCATTGTTCGGGCTGCGCAAGAGCCGGAGCTTACATCATACCCAGTTCGTAGAGGAGCCATCCCTCGGGCTGATAACATGGAAATCCAGCTTGAGGATCCAGTGGGAGAGACCTCCTCACAACCATAGGACCCAGCTCCAGCCACTACCTCTGTGCCTTCTTCTACAGCTGATCTTTTCCCCATGCAAATAGAGGCACCATAGGGAGTTTTCTTTTACTCTCTCTCACCTCTTTCCCTTATCTATATTTTTGGTTATTTAGCATTGAGGAAAATGCTATTTCTTATTGGAGAGGGTGGCCTCTATTTGGTATTTGGTGATTCATGAACTTTGATATTGTTTGGGCTGTAATAACTTATGATACTATTTTTCTTTTCATTATTTACATTTTCGTACCTTTAGTTTGTTTTACTTTTGGTATGTATATATTCGGTTTCCTCTCTTATGTATATATTCATTCCCCTCTTAATGTATATTCTTCTTAATCCCCTATTGTACATATTCATTTCTACTTTTCGTATTTCTACTTTATAACTTCTTTAGTTTTTCCATTTGTAGTTTAACTTCTTATTTCATTTAGTAGTTTCTTTTTAAAATTTATAACTTCTTCTTTACTTTTTGCGCTTTCAATAAGCCCTTGTTTTTCTTAAAGCCACGGTTCTTTCCAGGGGTGGAAATTATGTGAACCGAGTGTCTCTTCCCTACGACGGGCGGTGTGACGACCTTCTTAATGGATTGAGTTTGTTTTTCATTTTTTTGTTTTGTTTTTGTTTTCTTTTGTTTTGGTAGTGTTGAATAAATGTGATTCGAATAAAGCTTCACTTGGCACCAACATACTTACCTTTGACCTCATGGTTAGAGATAAGTTACAGATGAGTCTAGTTCTAATTGTGACCCTTAGAGTCTTGAGTTGACTAAAACTGTCGTCAGGTGGTGTATATAGCCATATGTGAGTTTTCAATCTGAACTAAGGTTGTTGTGGGACCTTGACTCTATACTCTTTAACGATCCTGAGGTTTGAGAGGTGAGGTTTGGATTTCATATCCCGAGTGCCATGCCTAAAAGTCTAGAACTTTTCCCAAGTGTTTTTATAGGCGAAATCTTAAGTTAGCTCGGCTTGTCAAATGATATTAGGCTTTTTTGATTCCCTGTTGAAATTAAAAGACTTCCATAGCCTACCATGAAAAGATCCTTAGTCAACCCCTTTTGATCCTGAGCCTATTTGTTCAAAAACCACATTACCTTTCATCTGTTCTCTAATCACCCTCTCTTGGCACCCATTCTTTCCTTGAGCACTCATGATGAATAATAGTCAAAATTATAAGTTTGGGGGAGAGACAAGGAAATGCATAGTGATGAAAGGAATTGTCATAAAATAAAAGGCCAATGAAAGGATTGAAAAGCAAAACAAGTTAAAAAGAAAAGCAAAGGGTTGAAAGGAATCAATAAAGCAAAGTTGAAAAGGCTTGGAATGATGAAAAAGAAAGAAAAAGGGAGAAAAGTGAGCTTCTAGTAAAAGAAAGAGCGACAATGAGTCTCTCAAAGTTCCTCAAGGAAGAGTGTATGACTCAAACAATCAAGAAAAACATGATCTGAAATGTGAAAAATTGGAGTGCTTAAGGAGAGATGTTCTATCGTGGTTCATCATGTCCAAATTTGATCCAAAAAGCCTCCATTACATCCTGTTAAAGCCCTATAGGATCTCAAGTTGAGTGAGCTTACATTAGTGGTGATTTACACGAGGGGCAAGCCTATGGTAATTAAAGCCTGACTTGAGGCATTCTGTTGAGAGTGAAGAGAGCACCCCTTGATAATCCCAATTCTGAGAGTTCATTCTATATGGTGAGATGAGCCCACGGAGAGTAGTGGAGAAAGAGTCTGGGATCCACCATGATTTAGGTGAAAGAGAGAAGCTCTTTGACAACTTGATTCAACTCTCTTTGGTGTCACATAAGATCTAGTGAGCTAAGAAAATCATTGCATAATTTTGTCAATAATGCATTTGTGTTGAGGGTAATTGTTAGTCCCAATTGAAGCTTGATGAAATCACATCTAAATGGCTAAAATACTTTTTCTTTTGTTTACAGAGGTGGGAGTTATCTTAGAGTAAGTTTGGGGGAGTTGATAACTAGGGATTCATACCTATTATTTACTCTCGTTTTCTTAGGTTTTGAGGCGAAATTGATTAAGATACTCACAAAATTTGATGCAAGTTGTTTAATTGCAAGAATTGAGTTGAATTGAAGATATTGACTTAAAATGACTCAGAGAGGAGCAAATATTTGCACTGTCCCAAAACCAAGCAGAAACATGGTCAGCGCCAATATTCCGCTGCAGCGGTTGTCACTTGCTGCAGCATAATTCCATCCGTTGTCCCGTTGCAAACTTTAGAGAGTATGTTCTTAGGCCAAGATGAGCCGATGTCCACGCCACGATTTCGTTGCAACGTTTTCCCAACCGCTGCAGCATTCAAAAATACGCTTGGAGCGGTTTCCCAAGATCAGAGAGTCAGAAATTTAGGGATTACACACTAACGCGGTCAGCAATATTATTCCGCTACCGCGTTTTCAGGGACCGCTGCGGTGCTACATTATTCCGCTGGGAGTGGAATGGAGTTCCAGAGAATGTACAAGTCCAGAAACGTTGGAGCGGTCATTATTCCGCTGCAGCGGAAGCCAATCTGCTGGAGCGCTTAGAATTTCGCTGGGAGCGAAATCTCCGTATGGGAAATTTTGTCCAGTATTTCCAGCCTAGTATAAATACATCTTTTTCTCATTTTTAGGGCATGAGACTTTAGAGTGATCTCGTGAATAGTTGTTTTATTCCGTTTTGAGTAATTTTAGCTTAGATCTTACAATACTTCTTAGATTTGCTTCTTGTAATCAACATTTATGGGTTTAATTTCATCATCTATCTTAGTTTCTTCTTTAAAAATGAGTTGCTAGACCCTTAACCTAGGGTTGTGACCCAACCCTAGTGTGGTTAACTAATGGGTCTTCTATTTTAGGATGAATTTGTGATTGGGTGTTTGATTTTTAGTCTATTTCATGCATAATTCTCAAATTTAGTGGTTGCAAGCACTATTTCATGCCTTCATGACTAGGGTTATTCTTGAGAGAGATGACCCAAGTCTAGGTAAATAGGCTAACAAGGTATTGGTGTGAACTCAAGAGATTGATAGCCCCAATAAAAGGGTAGATACTAGAGATAGCAACACCCGACTTGAGTCATTTCATTTGATTTGTTGGAACACCCAATTATGCTTGAGAAAGCCAATTCGGGAAAAGTCACCCAAATTACCGAGAGGTACTGGGTGAGCAATTTCGTATGAGGTTATGTCATTCAACCACAATTCACAAGTTTATCCTCAATTTTAGACCCCATTAATTACTCGCCTAGGAGTAAGTTGCGACCCTAGTGCCTTTAATCACTTGATAAAAATTCACAAAAAGATTGTAGTTAGCTAGATAATAGTCCTTTTTAGTCTGCTTTAGTATAAATACAAAACCTCTTATGATGAGAAGTGAAATTAAAAACATGAAACATCACTAAGTTAGGTAGAAACTCAACTCCTATTTTCATTACTCCCTGTGGATATTGATTCCGACCCAGTCGGATAAAAGTTGCTTCGACCCCTTCCTTGCTACTTATTAGTGGTATAGGTGGGCGCCGATCAGTACCCAATGTGACCAATAGCCATTGCCTGCTCACAGTAACGGGTTAGTTATCAGTATGATATGTGATGAAAAAGAATTTTACCCTGCACTGAAGGCCATTGTTTTCATCGCTAGTTTGGAGGAAAAACCTAAAGCAGCAGCAAAACCGACCTAAATCGAAAAGAAAGTAGCTTTGGTTCCTCAGGTCGTTAAAACAAAATTTGGGCCGGCACCAGCGAAAAACTTGGTTCTTTATGTTCCTAAGGCCCCGAGATATGAACATCTTGTCCTTAACACTCTAAAGAAGTTTGATGAAAGGAAAGTTACATTGAATGTGACAAGGTTGTATGTACCAAACGGAACACATGTGGAATAGGGGTCGGTATTTTTACCAAGGCTGATTGAGCCCGTGGTTTTCAATCTCGCACCACAAAGTCCTTCTAAATATCCTACTACGGTCTCTTGGAATTATAGCAAGATAATTGTTACTTACAAAGGTTATGGGGGAAGTAAATGAGATGACTCGGTCTGGGAGGTACTATACCCCAGATGAGCTAAGGAAATCCAAACAGAACAAGGACAAATAGATACCATAGTGAAACTCATGAGCAATGAAGAAGTGGAGGAGTTCTTTAAGAAGATGAAAACTTCAGAGTACTCGATAGTCGACCAACTCCTAAGACTCCCTCCCTGATCTCACTCCTATCTCTGAATGAAGTGTATGTCCCAGTTGAAACTACTGTCGAACAATTGGAAAGGATGGCCTAATGAATTTTTGAGTTCAATAAGATCTCATCCAGCCGTGACGATTTGCATGCAGAGGGAGCTGCCCACAACAAAGCCCTCCACCTGACTATTAAATGTGATGGCTACTATGCGAAAAGGTTAATGTTGGATGGCCGGTCTGGAGTAGATATTTTTCCTCTCTCAACGCTCCAGAGGATGGAAATCCGAACAGAAAGAATTTAGGCTAGCAATGTCTATGTAAAGGACTTTAATGCGGTCAAGAGGGACACAATTGAAGAAACCGAACTAATCTTAACTATTGTCCTGATGGACTTTGAGGTGACCTTCCAAGTCATGGAAATGGAAACCTCATACAATTTTTTCCTCGGTAGAACATGGATTTATGCCGCCGAAGCAGTTCCATCTACTCTCCATCAGATGGTCAAGTTTGAGTACTACAATCAAGATATCATTGTCCATGGAGAAGACGAGCAATCTATTTATCGGGATCCCTCAGTCCAATGTCTTGAGGCTAGGGAAGGCAGTGAGCACATCGTGTATCAAGCTTTTGAAATTGTGGTCGCTGACATGTTTTAAGAGGGGACCCGACAACCTCAACCTTGTTTGTCCAATGCTACAATCATGGTTTCCACCCAGGTGATCAAGAATGGGTACAAGCCCGGGAAGGGGCTCGGAGCATCTCTGCGGGGCATTACTGAGCCCATTTCCCAGTCGTCAATAAAAAGATTTTTGGGTTGGGTTTACGAGCTACAGAGGCTGACAGAACATGTATCCCACATTATCCAGAAAGGGGAAGGCACGAGCCATGCCGAGGTGCAATGTATGGGACCAGATTTCAAGCTCCACAACTGGGAGGCTACCCCGTTCCCCGTCAGTTGGGAATCCCTAAAGTACAGTCTTGATATCTTTTCTGCATAACAGGTTATTTCAGGGTGTAACTCCAAATATTTTTACTTTACTGTCTTTCAATTCTGATGTAAACCTTTATATTCGATGAAATGAAATCAATATTTCATCGTTCATAAATATCTCTTTTTCTTTTTCTGATTTTGCTATTTTATTATCTTTTTCTTTTCAGTTCTAATAATGCGGACCTTAATAACATGATATGCTTGCGGACTTCATGCTCAGATCCTAAAATGTTAGCTAATTTTGAAATAATGAATCAAGAGCCAGAATATGATGAAGATGAGGCTTGTAGGGAAATAAATCAAGAATTAGAACAATTTGAGAATAAGCCTAAGCCAAACTTAAATGAAACTAAGCTAGTTAATTTGCGCAATTCAAAAGAGATTCGAGAAACCATGATAAGCTTCATGTTGATGAGAGAACTAAAGATGCCTTGATCCAACTTTTGTTCGGATTCAAAGACGTGTTTGCATGGTCTTATAACGATATGCTAGATTTGAGTGTTGATTTGGTAGTACATAATTTTCCTACCTATCCCAACTATCCGCCTATCCAACATAAGCAAAAAAAGATCAAAACTGACATCAGCGATAAGATCAAGGAAGAAGTCACCAAACAATTTAAAGCTGGTGTGATCTGAGTGGACTGATACACCACATGGCTGGCTAATGTGGTACTGGTGCCAAAGAAAGACGAAAAAACACTAGTTTATGTTGATTATCGGGATTTGAACAAAGGTGAGTCCCAAGGACAACTTTCCATTTCCAAACATTCAATTCTCGTTGACAAAGTGCTAAATATGAGATACAATCTTTTGTAGATTGTTATGATGGGTATCACCAGGTCCTGATGGATGAAGAATATGCAGAAAAGACTGCTTTTACCACACCTTGGGGCACTTATTGTTACAGGGTCATGCTGTTTGGTCTTAAAATCTCTGGGGCAACCTATACGAGAGATATGACTGCCATCTTCCATGACATGATGCATCAAGAGATTGAGGTATATGTGGATGATGTGATCATTAAATCTAGAACGCAAGAAGACCATGTGCGAGATCTGACGAAGTTCTTTGAGCGTCTGCGCAGGTATGACTTGAAATTAAACCCAACTAAATGTTCATTCGGAGTTCCGTTCTCTTGGGGTTTATAGTCGGAGGGGTATCGAATTAGATCCGACAATGATAAAGTCAATTCGGGATTTTCCACCTCCGAAGAGCAAGAAAAGGTCATGAGTCAACTAGGGAGATTGAATTACATCATTAGATTCATCACTCAGCTTACCACCAATTGTGATCCATATTCAAGTTGTTGACGAAAGATGCGGTAATTAAATTGACAAATTAGTGTCAAGAAGATTTTGATAAAATCAAAGAATATCTGTCAAATCTATCAGTGTTGATTCCACCTGAACCAGAGCGGTCTTTGTTCTTTATATAACAGTCCTGGAAGATTCTTTTGGTTGTGTCCTGGGGAAACACGGTGTAACTCGAAAAAGAAAATAAGTCATATATTATCTGAGCAAAATGTTCACCAATTAAGAAGTCAAGTACACTTTATTGGAAAGAACCGGTTGCGCCCTAACTTGGGTCGCCCAAAAGCTGAGACATTACTTGTTGGCTTACACAACGTACCTCATAACCATAATGGATCCTTTGAAGTATACATTCCAGAAGCCGACGCCAACCGAAAGGTTAGCAAACTGTTAGATCCTGCTCACCGAGTTTGACATTGTCTACGTCACTCGCATGGTGATAAAAGCTCAAGCCTTAGTGGATCATCTTGCTGAAAACCCGATTGATGATGAATACCAACCGCCAAGAACTTACTTTCCGGACGAGGAAGTAAATCAGTTGAAGTAATTCCATAGAACATCAAGGCTTGGAAAATGTTCTTTGATGGGGTTGTAAACACAAAAGGCGTAAGGATTGAGGCAATTCTGATCTCACCCATAGGCCAACACTATCCTGCCATAGCCTGACTTCGATTCTTTTGCACAAACAACATTGTTGACTACGAAGCCTGCATCATGGGTATGATCATGGCGGTTAATCTGGATGTACGACAATTATTACTCATGGGCAATTCTGATTCAATTATCCGGCAAGCCCAAGGTGAATGGGAAACTCGAGAACTTCAAGCTCATCCCATACATGAAACATGTGGAAAACCTTCGTAAGAGGTCGTTTGGTAGAGTGCATTAGAGAAAATAATGCATGCGTTGGCTTTGTGTATTAGTAAAACTTTGTTTGGTACGCTTTTTCAACATATGTATAACTAATACAAGCATTAGTTATACACCCTATTTCATATTATCCTATGTATAACTAATGCATAGAAAACTATGATATTAGCAATACCAAGGCTATTAATGCATGTATTAGGATGGTTAAAGGCACAATTATCCTTAAAGTCCCTTAAAGCTAAAGAATATGGAGGACATTTTGTAAACAAACAATTTTCTTAAAAATTATGCAATGGCTTTGATTTTTAGTACACCACACCAAATAATGGATAAGCAATTATCTCTGCATAGCTAATGCTTGCATTACTAACCCATGCATTACTAATCCCTACATTACTAATATACATTATTCAGTATTATTCTTATAAACCCTCCCAAACGAACCTTAAATGGTTTAAATCCACCGAGTTCAAGTATATTCCCCGATGCCACAATGAGCTAGCAGAGCACTAGATACTTTTGCCTCCACATTTCCATACCCAAGTAATATTCATATTGACCCGCTGGAAATTCAAGTTTGAGAAAGGCATGTTTATTATAACACAATTGAAATGGATCCAAACGGTGAGCCACAGTATCATGATATCAAAAGGTTCTCGAAAATAAAAGAATATCCCGAGCAGGCCAGTGGAGATCAAAAGAGAACTATCAGAAGGCTTGCAAGCAGTTTCTTTTTGAGTGGAGAGATCCTGTACAAAAGAACTCCAAATCTGAATCTGTTGAGGTGCGTAGATTCTTGAGAAGCTGAAAGGATCATGAACGAAGTGCATTCGGGAGTATGTGGGACTCACATGAACGGGTATGTCCTTGCAAAGAATATCCTTCGGGCTGGTTATTATTGGATGACCATGGAAAAGGATTGTTTCAGTTTTGTACGAAAATGTTATCAGTGTCAGATACACAATGACTTGATTCATTCATCGCCTTCCGAGTTGCATCTATGTCAACGCCTTGGCCATTTGTTTCCTGAGCATGGATGTTATTGGTCCAATCGAGCCGAAAGCTTCAAATAGGCATAGATTCATCTTGGTTGCCATTGATTATTTCACAAAGTTGGTCGAAACAGTCCTTTTCAAAGTTTTCTCTAAGAAAGTAGTGGTGGACTTCATGCATTCCAACATTATTTGTCATTTTGTTATTCCTAAAAATATCATTACGGACACTGCTGCAAATCTGAACAGCCACTTGATGAGGGAGGTAGGAGAACAATTTTAAAATTATGCATTGTAATTCTACCCCTATTGGCCCAAAGCTAACGGAGTCGCTGAAGCTGCGAACAAGAACATTAAAGATTCTCAGGAAAATGGTTCTGAGTTCCATACAGTGGCATGAAAAGCTACTTTTTGTACTATTGGGATAACGCACAACCGTGCACACATCAGTTGGGGTCACTCCCTACTTATTGTTTTATGGCACTGAAGCCATAATACCTACAAAAGTCCAGATTCCCTCTCTTCTGATTATTGTTGAAGCTGGGATGGAGGACGATGAATGAGTCAAAACTCGGTTGGAATAATTGACTATGATTGATGAAAAGCGGTTGGTCGTAGTTTTCCACATGCAGTTATACCAACAAAGACTGGCCCCTGCCTACAACAAAACAAGTGCGGCCTAGGAATTTTGAAGTGGGGCAACTCTTTTTGAGATGTATACTCCCACATCATGAAGAAGCTATAGGAAAGTTCGCCCCGAATTGGAAAGGTCCATACATTGTAATAAGAGTGCTTCCAAAGAGAGCATTGTATTTGGGAGACATCAAAGGAAATGTCCCGAGACAGTTTCCAATGCAGAAGCGGTCAAAAGGTATTGTGTTTGACCCTTCATAAACCTTTAACATTTTTTGTTTGGGATAACAAAGGCTTTCTTTCTCGCTACCCAAACACTATCAACCCTTTGCAAACCCTTTGAGTTGGTTCCCTTTCTTTGATTACCCCCTTTGGAACCTGGAAGTATTTATTTTATTTTTTTAAAAGTGAAAAGAAAGAAATAAAAGAAAAACAAAAAGAAAATAAAAATCAAACTCATGTAATTGAACTACGTTCGGCCTGATTCGAAGGGATATGTAGCCAGCCTCACTCTAGGGTTTGGTCACGCCAAAATAAAAATTCACATTCCCCCAATAGTGAATATTGGGGCAGACGTTACAATGATTCAGTGAGGGTTCATCTGAAAGGTTCCAAAGTTGTAATTCAATAAAAAAAATTGAGGTGAAAGTTGTGATGAGTTCTGAGACTCAGACGGTTTGCACAGATCAGGCATATAGTCCAAAAGGCATGTCATGTTCATTGAAGTCCGCATTTTCCTCATTCTCTAAATAAAAAGACGAAAGAAAAGAAAGAAAATTCAAAATTATGGTAGGATAGGGTACACCAACCCCTAGTTGCATTTTCCAACTTCAGGTAACCACTCCCTAGCTGATGATATTTTAGACATAGGGTACACCACTCCCAAATATCCTTACCAGTATAGGGTACACCAATCCTGTCACGACCCGAAATCCCGCCCTCAGGCCGTGATGGCGTCTAACGTTGAACTCTCTAGACAAGCCAACATTTTAAATGAACTGACATATTAACAATTAAAAACAATAAACGCTAACTAGATAATCCTGATAAGAATACGGAAGTTTAATAGATTCTAAAACTAAAATAGCCAATTTCGTAGAAACCCCTTTAAGTACAAAAACCAGAAATGGGGCCACATCCTCATGAACCAGACTAAGATTTGGCTAAAAACAACGGTTTGAAATAAAGTGGTACATCTGTCTGGAAATACACAAAATGACAGAAAGAAAGGATAGAAGGTGACGTCAGGGCCCACGAACGTCTGCGGGTCTACCTCGATGTCGCCTGCGTGGACTGAAGGATACTCCCTCTAACAGTGTCCACTGGGTCCAGCTGCGTAATCTGCACAACATAAAGAAGTGCATGTGTAGCATCAGTACAACCGACCCCATGTACGGAGTAAGTGCCGAGCCTAACCTCGGCGAAGTAGTGAGGAGGCTAGGTCACGACAGCAAATAATACTTGTACAGTTTAATAATATATCAGGAAATAAACAAGAAACGCAGCTACGGGGAATAACATGCTGGGGATAAAGGGGAAACAATTACCAAAACAGTAGAATAAGGTAATAACTGAAATGTAGAAGTAAACGCAGGAATTAGCAGCTCGAAACAAGTAAATACACAGCAAAAGGCACGACATGTCCCCTCGTGCATAGCCTCACAACCACTCGGCATGGAATGTCCCCTCGTGCATAAATAATAAAGTCACTCAGCACGGAATGTCCCCTCGTGCATAAGCTCACAGTCACTCGGCACGGAATGTCCCCTCGTGCATAAATAATAATCACTCGGCACGGAATGTCCCCTCGTGCATAAATAATAATCACTCGGCAAGGAATGTCCCCTCGTGCATAATGTACACAGAAACAACAATTCAGTATGAAGGTTTAACAATAAGAAGTTCTAAATGTACGTAAATAACCAACAAAATTCTATCGTTCTGGCAAGGAACTCAGCTATAACCAATCTCACTCAGAGGTATAATTTCAACAATAAAAATCCTCAACTGAACAATTAACCAATAACTTCCCACGTCATGAAACAACCTCAATGTATCATTTCTAAATAACCAATTATTCATAACAGAGAATATCAAGAACATGGTATAAATCATCACATTTGACTCACGGGCATGATTGACCACAATACATAGGTACTCGTCACCTGACCTATACATTGGACATGGAATACACATAGCAATTAAGACTCTATACATATTCCTTCAAGCTAGGTTAGGCCAAGAATTGCTTACATACGAAGCTATGGTGATGAAGCTCTTCAAAAATGACTAGAGGAGATGTGGAGAAGAAGAAGATGGTGAAAAATATGAAAATCCCGTAATGGGTTCTGTTTTCTAGCAATTAAATAACTGGGCAGATTTTGTACTATGCGATCGCGGAAGTGGAGGTGCGATCGCATAGTGTACTGATTCCTGAGCAATGCGATCGCGGATCAGAGGTGGCGATCGTGTAGGGTCCCTGGCTCAAGCTTCGCGATCGCGGATTGGAGGATGCGACTACAGAGAGTGTTTTCCCAGCCCCCACCCAGATCCCATATACCCTATGCGATCGCGGAGTGGTCTATGCGATTGCATAGGGTCAACGAAACCCCCCCCCCCCCCCCCCCCCCCCCCCCCCCTTTTTTTCAACCTTTATTGTTTTAAAAAAAAAAAGTCCCCCCCCCTTATTTTTTTTTTTTTTTTGTNGGGTCAACGAAACCCCCCCCCCCCTCCCCCCACACACACACACACTACACTATGCGATCGCGGGGCAACCTATGCGATCGCATAGCACAAATTCTCAGACACCAGAAAACAGCCAATTACACCAGAGTTTTCCTACCCTTTCGCACTCCGACACCTACCCTAAACTCACCCGAGCCCTCGGGGCTAAAAACCAAATACACACAAGACTTCAAAATCATCCTACGGACATATTCAAGTAATAACACCACCAAAATTTCATCAAAAATAACGAATTAAGCTCCAAAATCTATAGAATTTCCTCAAACTTCATAAATTATCAAATTTTCAATTTTTTATCCGAAGCACGTCAAACCAAGTCCGTTTCTTACCAAATTTTACAGATAACTCATATAACACACATTGAACCTGTTCCGGGCCCCGGAACCATAATATAGGTCTGGTAAACAAGGTTTCACATCAAAGTTCATTTTCAAAAGTCTTTATTAGTTTTCAGAAAACAATTTTCTATAAAAATTCATTTCTGGGACTTGGAACCTCGGAATTCGATTCCGGGCATACGCCCAAGTCCCTTATTTTCCTACAGACCCTCCGGGACCGTCAAATCACGGGTCCGGGTCCGTTTACCAAAAATGTTGACCAAAGTCAACTTTATTCAATTAATTATCATAAATTCAGCTTTTTATCAAATTTCCACATAAAGGTATCCCGGCTACACGCCCGGGCTGCGCACACACATCGAGGTGAGATTAACAGAGGCTTTCGGGGCCTCGAAACACAGATTTAGTCAAATTTACACTGGATGACCTTTTGGGTCATCACAATCTCTACCTCTAAAACAAACGTTCATCCTCGAACGGACATAGAAAGGTACCTGAATCGGGGAAAAGGTGGGGATAACTGCCCCGCATATCGGACTCCCATGTAGCTGCCTCAGCAGGATGACCTCTCCACTGAACACGAATCGAAGGATAACTCTTCGATCTCAACTGACGAACTTGACGAGCTAATATGGCTACCGGCTCTTCCTCATAAGTCAAATCCTTTTCCAACTGGACACCGCTGAAGTCAAGTGCATGAGATGGATCCGCAATATACCTCTGAAGCATAGATACATGAAACACCGGGTGTACCGCTGATAAACTCGGTGGCAAAGCAAGTATATAGGCCACCTCTCCCACCTTATCCAAAATCTCAAATGGACCAATGTACCTAGGGCTCAACTTGCCCTTCTTTCCGAACCTCATCATGCCCTTCATGGGCGACACCCGAATAAATACCCGGTCTCCTATCATAAATGCCAAATCTCGAACTATGCGATCCGCATAACTCTTTTTCCTGGACTGAGCTGTACGAAGTCTATCCTGAATGATCTTCACCTTGTCCAAGGCATCCTGGACTAACTCAGAACCCAATAATCTAGCCTCTCCCGGCTCAAACCATCTGACTGGAGACCGACACTGCCTACCGTACAACGCCTCATACGGGGCCATCTGAATGCTCGAATGATAACTGTTATTGTAGGCAAACTCACCTAAAGGCAAGAACTGGTCCCATGAACCACCAAAGTGAATGACACAAGCCCGCAACATACCCTCCAAAATCTGAATAGTACGCTTGGACTGTCCGTCCGTCTGAGGATGAAATGTTGTGCTCACCTCAATCTGTGTGCCCAACTCTCGCTGAAATACTCTCCAAAAATGGGAGGTAAACTGAGTACCTCGGTATGATATAATGGATATGGGCACCCCATGCAATCTAACAATATCCCTCATATAGATCTTTGCCAACTTCTCCGCTGAATACGAAACTGATACCGGAATGAAGTGAGCTGACTTGGTCAGCCTATCCACAACAACCCACACCACATCAAACATCCTCTGAGTCTGTGGGAGTCCAACCACAAAATCCATGGTGATACGCTCCCACTTCCACTCGGGAAGCTGAATCTGCTGTATCAAACCACCGGGTCTCTAGTGCTCGTACTTAACCTGCTGACAGTTCAAGCAGCAAGATACATAAGCTACAATATCCTTCTTCATTCACCGCCACCAATAATGCTACCGTAAGTCCTGGTACATCTTTGCGGCGCCCGGATGAATGGAATACCGGGAACTCTGGGCCTCCTATAGTATCAACTCACGAATACCATCAACACCAGGTACACAAATACGACCTTGCATCCTCAAAACTCCCTCATCATCAACCGTAACCTGCTTGGCATCTCCGTGCCTGACCCTATCTCTAAGAACACATAAATGACGGTCATCGTACTGCTTGGCCCGAATACGGTCATACAACGAATATCGGGCCACGGTATGGGCCAAAACACTGCTAGTCTCAGAAACCTCCAATCTCACAAATCGGTTGGCTAAAGCCTGAACATCCAAAGCAAGAGGTCGCTCTCTGACTGATAAATAAGCAAGACTACCCATACTGGCTGACTTCTGCCTCAAAGCATCGGCTACCACATTGGCCTTCCCCGGATGATAAAGAATGGTAATATCATAATCCTTCAACAACTCTAACCACCTCCTCTGCCTCATGTTCAACTCCTTTTTCTTGAACAGATACTGCAAACTCTTGTGATCTGTGAACACCTCATATGGCACTCCATACAGATAATGCCTCCAAATCTTCAACGCATGAACAATGGATGCTAACTCCAAATCATGGACGGGATAATTCTTCTCATGAACCTTCAACTGACATGAAGCATAAGTTATAACCTTGCCTTCCTGCATTAACACTATACCAAGTCCAACACATGAAGCATCACAATACACGGTATAAGGCCTTGAACCTGTGGGAAAAACTAGCACTGGTGCCGTGGTCAAGGCTGCCTTGAGCTTCAGAAAGCTCGCCTCACCCTCATCAGACCACCTGAACTGAGCACCCTTCTGAGTCAACCTGGTCATCGGGGCTGCGATAGATGAAAAGCCCTCCACGAATCAGCGATAATAACCAGCTAAGCCCAAGAAACTCCGAATTTCTGTGGCTGAAGTGGGTCTAGGACAATCTCTGACTGCTGAAATCTTCTTGGGATCCTCCTGAATACCCTCTGACGACACAACATGGCCCAGAAATGCCACTGAACTCAACCAGAACTCACACTTAGAAAATTTGGCATACAACTGCCTATCCGTCAGAGTCTGGAGGATGACTCGAAGGTGCTGCTCATGCTCCTCCCAGCTACGGGAGTAAATCAAGATATCGTCAATAAACACAATCACAAATGAGTCCAAACAGGGCCTGAACACTCAGTTCATCAAATCCATAAAAGCAGCGGGGCATTTGTCAACCCAAATGACATCACCAAGAACTCATAATGCCCATAACGAGTGCGAAAAACCATCTTAGGGACATCAGACGCCCTAATCCTCAGCTGATGGTAACCTGATCTCAAGTCTATCTTGGAGAACACGGTATCACCCTGAAGCTGGTCAAATAGATCATCAATCCTCGACAAAGGATACTTACTCTTAATAGTAACCTTATTCAGCTGCCAGTAGTCAATACACATCCTCATTGAGCCATCTTTCTTCTTAACAAACAACACTGGAGCACCCCAAGGAGAAACACTAGGCCTAATGAAGCCTTTATCAAACAAATCCTGCAACTGCTCCTTCAATTCCTTCAACTCTGGCGGGGCCATACGATACGGCAGAGTAGAAATGGGCTGAGTGCCCGGAGCTACCTCAATACCAAAATCAATATCCCTGTCGGGTGGCATACCCGGCAGGTCAACAGGGAATACCTCTGGAAACTCACGAACCACGGACACAGACTCCATAGAAGGAACATCGGCACTAGAATCACGACCATAGGCCAAATAGGCTAGACAACCCTTCTCGACCATGCGTCGAGCCTTCATATAAGAAATAACTCTACCGGAAGAATGACTAGGAGTCCCTCTCCACTCCAAACGAGGTACTCCTGGCAAGGCTAAGGTCATTGTCTTGACATGACAGTTTAGAATAGCATGATAGGGAGACAACCAATCCATCCCTAATATAACATCAAAGTCCACCATATCCAGAAGCAAAAGATCAACCTGAGTCTCCATACAATCAATAACTACTAAGCAAGCACGGTAGACTCGATCTACCACTATATAATCACCCACCGGGGTAGACACATATACAGGAGCACTCAGGGAATCACGGGGCATGCTCAAATAAGGGGAAAAATATGAAGACACATAAGAGAAAGTTGACCTCGGATCAAATAAAACCGAAGCATCTCGGCTGCAAACAAAAACCGTACCTATAATAACTGCATCAGAGGCCTCAGCCTCAGGCTTGGCTAGAATAGCATAGCATCAGGGCGGAGGCCCTCCAACCTGAACATCTCTGGGTCGACCTACTGCGGCCTGACCTCTACCTCTCGTGGCCTTTCCTCCACCTCTATGAGTCTGACCTCCGCCTCTGGCACCACGACCACCCCTAGCTGGCTGAGGGGGTAAGGGTGCACCTGATGCGGGAACCATGGCACGGGAACCCTGATAGTGAGAACCACCAAAACCCCGAGGGCAAAACCTGGAAATATGCCTCGTACCACCGCAAGTGAAGAAAGACCTCGGTTGCTGAGAATATTGACCCTGGAACTGTCCCTGACGACCAGAATGACCACCCTAAAAGCTCTGAATCGGCGGTGCACTGATGGGAGCTGAAGGTGCACTGCGGGATACTTGGAGTGTCGACTGATAAGGCCTTGGGGGATGACCTCTGCCAAAGGAATCTCTGCCTCCAGATGAGGCACCACTAAATCGGCCGAAATGATGAGGTCTCTTGTCAGACCCATGACCACTGCCCTGCGATAATACCATCTCAATGCGCCTGGCCACATCGGCTGCATCCTGAAAGGTGATATTAGTACTCGTCTCCCTGGCCATCTGAAGTATGATAGGCTAGGCCAATCCCTCAAAAAACCTCCTCACTCTCTCTCGTTACGTGGGGAGTATCATAATAGCATGTATGGATAGAGTAATGAACCTGGTCTCGTACTGAGTGACAGACATGGAGCCCTGTTGGAGACACTCAAACTGCCTCCGAAGATCCTCTCTCTGAGTAACTGGAAGGAACTTCCCCAAGAACAACTCGGAGAACTGAGCCCAAGTCAGAGGTGCAGACCTAGCTGGTCTGGTCAAGCAGTAATCTTGGTGGTGCCAGAAAGACGAAATGTAGCAAAGTCAACTCCATTGGACTCCACTATGCCCATGTTCCGAAGAACCTCATAACCACTGTCCAAAAATTCCTGGGGATCCTCTGATGGTGCACCAGTGAAAGTAGTAGGGAATAACTTGGTGAACATATCCAATCTCCATAGAGAATCTGCTGACATAGCTGCTCCCTCAACTGCCGGTGCCACAATACTCGGCTGAGCTACTCCGGCTGTCTGAGGTGCTAGAGTCTGAAACTGAGAATCTAAATGCTCTAGTGTACGAGTAGAAGGAGTATGGGTCCCTCCCCCAGCCTGAGAGACGACTGGTGCAGTAGGAGGAAGACCGGCCTGAGCCACACTCTCCATGAGTCCCACCACGTGGACTAGAGCGTCCTAAAGCATTGGGGTGGCAATGAATCCCTCTGGGACCTGAGTTGGTCCAACTGGGACCGTCTGAGCGGGAATCTCCTCGGTGAGCTCAACCTGAGGATCCTCCACTGGGCTGCTGCTCGGGGCTGAACCCTGCCCCGGCCTCGGCCTCGACCTCGACCTCGGCCCCTCGTAGGAGCTGCAACAGGAGTATCGGGCTGCCAATCGAAACCTGGGAAGCACGCGTCCTCTCCATCTGCGAGAGAACAGAATAGAAACTCAATTAGCATTTGGAATTCAAGTCGCACGATAGAGAAGAAGAAATATGAAGTCATTCCTAACTTTGAAGCCTCTGGGGATAAGTACAGACGTCTCCGTATCGATCCCTCACACTCTACAAGGTTGTCCGTGAGTTGTGAGACCTAAGCAATCTAGAGCTCATATACCAACTTTTAACGACCCGAAATCCCACCCTCAGGACGTGATGGCGTCTAACGTTGAACTCGCTATACAAGACAACGTTTTAAATGAACTGACATATTTACAATTAAAAACAATAAACGCTAACTAGATAATGTTGATAAGAATACGGAAGTTTAATAGATTCTAAAACTAAAATAGCCAATTTCGTAGAAATTCCTTTAAGTACAAAACCCAAAAATGGAGCCATAACCTCATGAACCAGACTAAGATTTGGCTAAAAACAACAGTTTGAAATAAAGTGGTACATCTGTCTAGAAATACACAAAATGACAGAAAGAAATGATAGAAGGTGACGACAGGGCCCACGAACGTCTGCGGGTCTACCTCGATTTCGCCTGCGTGTACTGAAGGGTACTCCCTCTAACGATGTCCACTGGTTTCCGCTGTGTAATCTGCACAACATAAAGAAGTGCAGGTGTAGCATCAGTACAACCGAACCCATGTACGGAATAAGTGTCGAGCCTAACCTCGGCGAAGTAGTGACGAGGCTAGGTCACGACAGCAAATAATTCCTGTACAGTTTAATAAAATAGCAGGAACTAAATAAGAAACGCAGCTACGCGGAAGAACATGCTGGGGATAAAGGGGCAACAATTACCAAAACAACAGAATAAGGTAATAACTGAAATGTAGAAGTAAAGGCAGGAATTAGCAGCTCGAAACAAGTAAATACAAAGCAAAAGGCATGGCATGTCCCCTCGTGCATAGCCTCACAACCACTCGGCATGGAATGTCCCCTCGTGCATAAATAATAAAGTCACTCGGCACGGAATGTCCCCTCGTGCATAAGCTCACAGCCACTCGGCACAAAATGTCCCCTCGTGCATAAATAATAATCACTCGACACGGAATGTCCCCTTGTGCATAAATAATAATCACTCGACACGGAATGTCCCCTCTTGCATAATGTACACAGAAACAACAATTCAATATGAAGGTTTACCAATAAGAAGTTCTAAATGTACGGAAATAACCAACAAAATTCTATCGTCCCGGCAAGGGACTAAGCTATAACCAATCTCACTTAGAGGTATAATTTCAACAATAAAAATCCTCAACTGAACAATTAATCAATAACTTCCCACGTCATGAAACAACCTCAACGTATCACTTCTAAATAACCAATTATTCATAACACAGAGAATATCAAGAACACGGTATAAATCATCACATTTGACTCACGGACATGCTTGACCACAACACATAGGTACTCGTCACCTTACCTATACGTTGGACATGGAATACACATAGCAATTAAGACTCTATACCTATTCATTCAAGCTAAGGTTAGGCCAGACACTTACCTCGGCTCCAAAAATGCAAGTCAAGCCTCTAGCATCGCTTTCCCTCTCGAATCCAACTCCGAAAGGATAGTATCTAGACATAATCGACTCAATAATATCAATAATGACTCAATAATTCAATTCCAAAGCCTAATTATACATTTCCAATCATTCTTCCAAAAATACCAAAATTCGACCCCGGGCCCGCTTGGTCCAAACACGAGGTTCGGACCAAAATCCGATAACCCATTCCCCCACGAGCCCGAATAAACAATTTGTTTTGAAATCCGACCCCAAAACGAGGTTGAATTCCCAAAAATTCCAAAAGCCCTAACTCTACCCAAAATCCCCAATTTCTACCTTTAATTTCATGTTTTTAGACCTAGATTCTAGTAATAGATGATGAAAAATGGAAGAAAATGGAGTGAGAATTGCTTACCTACGAAGCTATGGTGATGAAGCTCTTCAAAAATGACCAAAGGAGGTGTGGAGAAGAAGAAATGGTGAAAAATATGAAAATCCCGTAATGGGTTCTGTTTTGAGCAATTAAATAACTGGGCGAATTTTGTACTATGCGATCGCATAGTGTACTGAGTCCTGAGCAATGCGATCGCGGATCAGAGGTGGCGATCGTGTAGGGTCCGTGGCTCAAGCTTCGCGATAGCGGATGTTTTCCCAGCCCCCACCCAGCTCTCCTATACCCTATGCGATCATGGATGAGTCTTTGCGATCGCATAGGGCCACAGAAACCCCCCCCCCCCCCCCCCCACCCACCAACCACGCNACACTACACTATGCGATCGCGGGCAACCTATGCGATCGCATAGCACAAATTATCAGATACAAGAAAACATCCAATTACACCAGATTTTTTCAACCCTTTCGCACTTCGACACCTACCCGAAACTCACCCGAGCCCTCGGAGATAAACACCAAATACACACAAGACTTCAAAATCATTCTAAGGAATTATTCAAGTAATAACACCACCAAAATATGGTCAAAAACAACGAATTAAGCTCCAAAATCTATAGAATTTCCTCAAACTTCATAAACTATGAAATTTTCCCTTTTTCATTTGAAACACGTCAAACCAAGTCCGTTTCTTACCAAATTTTACAGATAACTCATATAACACATATTGAACCTATTCCGGTCCCCGGAACCATAATACGGGCTCGGTAACCCAGGTTTCACATCAAAGTTCATTTTCAAAAGTCTTTATTAGTTTCAGAAAATAATTTTCTATAAAAATTCATTTCTCGGACTTGGGACCACGGAATTTGATTCCGGGCATACGCCAAGTCCCATATTTTCCTACGGACCCTCCGGGACCATCAAATCACGGGTCCGAGTCTGTTTACCAAAAATGTTGACCAAAGTCAACTTTATTCAATTAATTATCATAAATTCAACTTTTTATCAATTTTCCACATAAAGGCTTCTCGGCTACGCGCCCGGGCTGTGCACGCACATCGAGGTGAGATTAACGGAGGCTTTTGGAGCCTCGGAACACAAATTTAGTCAAATTTGGATGACCTTTTGGGTCATCACAAATCCTTAGTTGTGTTTTCCAACGTAGGGTACACCACTCCCTAGTTGATGATATTTTAGACATAGGGTACACCAATCCCTAATCTTATTACCAGTATAGGGTACACCAATCCCTAACTGTGTTTTCCAACTTAGGGTACACCACTCCCTAGTTGATGATATTTTAGGCATAAGGTACACCATTCTTTGTTCTCTTACAAGTATAGGGTACATCAATCGCTAGTCGTGTTTTCCAACATAGGGTACACCATTCCCTAGTTGATTCAGCCTAAATGCAGGGCACACCATTCTGTGTATTTTTAAATATATAGCTTAAGTGCAGGGTACTCCACTCCTTGATATTATTCCTAGACATAGGGTACACCACTCCCTAGTCTCAATACCAGTATATGGTACACCAATCCCTAGTTGTGTTTTCCAACATAGGGTACACCACTTCTCTGATATATTTCCTAGACATAGGGTACATCACTCCTTAACCTCCTTACC
The DNA here is from genome assembly GCA_005239495.1 of Nicotiana undulata. Taxonomy (NCBI): domain Eukaryota; kingdom Viridiplantae; phylum Streptophyta; class Magnoliopsida; order Solanales; family Solanaceae; genus Nicotiana; species Nicotiana undulata. The sequence goes on from ML246535.1 coordinate 144,112, forward strand.
AGTATAGGGTACACCAACCCTAGATGTGTTTTCCAACATAGGGTACACCACTCCCTAGTTGAGTTGAGCTGAAATGTAGGGTACACCACTCCCTGATATCTTTCCTAGACATAGGGTACACCACTCCCTAGTCTCCTTACCAGCATAGGGTACACCAATCCCTAGCTGTGTTTTTCAACATAGGGTACACCACTCCCTAGTTGATTGAGCTTAAAGGTAGGGTACACCACTCCCTGATATTAATGTTAATATAGGGTACACCATTCCCTAGCCGCATCCTCCCAACATAAGGTACACCAATCTTTAGTTGAGGCACTATTTAGACAACACCATTCCCAAAGAATCATGTTTTTCCAGAAAACACCATTTCCGACCTTTTTATTTCTTTCAATAATTGAGTAGTATAGAATTTTTGTTACAAATAACTCACAAAATTTTCTTAGTGAAAATTGGGGCAGAAAATGTTCGTTCGTTTGTTTGTTTTGGTGTCTAAGCATATTTTACCTCGAGGCACAGGGTTCGAGATGACCAAAAGAAGAAGTATCAATACAGAATAAAGAAAATAAAATAAAATAAGTAAATCCAAAATGCAGAAGCGTATGAAAAGATGTGGACTGATCAATACATGATTGAAGTCACGAGCATTGCAGCCCCCGTTATGATCAGAGGAAGGCGTCGAAGAATGAATTTGCACCTGCAGATAGCAAGTATCAAGGCTCAGTTCAGAGTCTACGTGAAGAACTATTCAATACTCAAGATCAAGCTACAAAAGACTTATAGATAGGAATCTTGTAACTTATAGTTGATAGGCTTGTTTAGTTTCTTTGATTTTGATTTTGGTGTAATAAGGAGTTCAACAAGCAGTAATAGCAGCAACAGCAGTGAAATCATAGCTTTCTGGTTGTCCCAACTACTAAAACATCCAGAACTACACTGACCTGATTCCTCTATAGACAAGGATATGTAGGCAACCTCAGAAGCAAGGTTGGGTCAAACTTTTCCAAAATGCTTCTCATGGAGAATCAAACGGGCAAAAAAATTTCATGTTATTCTCACTTTATCTTTGCCGGAAAATTCTTCATATTCTCGAGCAAAGAGGGGCAGTTGTGAGCACGTAATTTTTGCCCTGCATAAAGACGCTCCAAATTCCCCAAAAATAGTTTTCTAATTAATTTTTAAGATTTATAGAATTATTAAAGATTTTTCTCTGTTTTGTTGTTTGCATTTTATTGAATTTACTTGCATTGTTAGCATAATTAGAGGCATTTAAATCATGAAAAATTTCAAAAAATATTTTATCTTTCATTTTTATATTTTAGATTTTAATTGTATTTTGGCATCTAGTTGCATGTTAATTGTATTACCAAAATATAAAATCCTAAAAATACTTTAGACATTTCTTGCATAATGTTTTGCAATGTCAATTAGGGATTAGGTAAATTAGATTGAATAGGTTAATTATGTATAAATTGGATTTAATTAGAATTTAAGTTTGAAGTGGATAATTTTGCAAAAACTTAATAAAGAAGGAAAAGAGATTACATTGGCTTGCATTGTCATATTGGGCCAAACGAATTTCGACAGCCCAATGTCCATGCAAGGTTCAAATTTTACCCTTCTGTAAACCATTTCAGTCTCCCCACAAGCCAAACGACGGCGTTTCACTCCAAGAATCCTCAGTCGTTCCTTGATCTTGATCAAACGGCTGAGAACTGATCTTCCATCCACATAAAATTGTCCAAATAGACCCCCAAACCATAGATACCCTCTCATCTTCTCATCTCTCTCACCATCCTCCTAGAGCTGCCGCCAGAAATCGCCCACGGCGGCAGCACCACTCCAAACACCCTCAAACTTTCACCAAAAATCCTCATCCTCTCCTCTTTCCAAATCCCTTAACTTTTCCCTTCAAAACCTTCATGCTTTTGTCAATTTTCATATCTATAAAATCAAACCCTAGACACCACTTGCTGCCTGTTCAACTACTCGACTAATTTCACCGTGTGGTTAAAATTTACATCATTCGAAAGCTCTTGATGAGAGCTATCCATTTATGTAAGATTCACATTGTATCTTGGAGGTCGCATTTTAGTAAAGACACCGTTGACCGCCCAAATTCTTCTAAACTTGTTTAAAGACCAGTATGTAGTTTCTTTTCTTTGCTCTTCGACTAAGTAGTTCTTCTTTACTTCCAGTTTTTCTCAAAATATGTTGCTTTTCTCATATATTAAACATGTTTCAGACCAATTAGGATTTAAGATTAATTAATTTCGTGTTTTGGATGATTTGATTAGTAGTTAATTGCATGTAGTTAGATTAATTACATATACTGATGATTTGATATTGGATTTGTGCTCTATATATTTAATCAGCTTAATTGAGTTTTCAAATTTGTTTAAGTGTTAAGCATTAGTTGATTATGCTTTAGTGTTTGAATGTGTCTGATTTCATGTTGATTAGTGGAGTGGTGTAGGTTTGGGCATGTTAGGTTTAGTGGGCAGGACTAGTAAGATTAGATTTGAGTGGTAAAGAAAAATCTTGGTCGCATGCCTACTTTACAAAGGCCCTGATACTTAACAGTAGTTAACAAAAGTCCAAAGGAACTAATGGAAATAAAAAAATTAGGGAATCTTTTAGTTTAGCTGTAGAGAAGGTTCTATAATAGAGTATAAAGGATTAAAAAGCAATATGCTAAGGAAATTAGGTCAAAAGGGGACTTAAGGGTTAAAATATAGACAGTAAAAGAGGTTAAGAAATAAGAAAAGAATATCTGAAAGACAGCTCTACAGAAATCTGTTAGGGAAAATGCATTTTTTTCCATTTTCACACCTGACACCTTTTCTATATATCCTCTCATTTTTTGCATATTACAAACACAATCATTCTGCATATTTTTAGAGAATTCACACATATCTCATTCTTTCTTGCCATATTCACTCCTTCTCACATGCAGAAAACACTCTAAAATTCAAAGGTATATCTAAAATAATAAAAAATAAAAACAGATGGAAAAAAATTCTGACAACCAAAAAAAATAGCAGAGTTCTAGGTCGATTTCATTTTTTAACCAATTCAAAAAGATAGTTGTTTTTAGTATATTCAGAGGGTTTCATCTCTTATTTTGTGAGTTGATCAAGTTGGATTTCATCTGTTAATGGAAGTTGCTCTGTTGTCGAGTTATAGCTGAATTCCTTCACTTTTCTCTTCAGCCTTTATTTGGCCATCTAATTGTTGCTTGTTGTTGCTAATTATAGCTGAATTTTCTTCAATCCAGACCTAAATTTGGTCACTATTCTGCTGTTTTGTTTCTGCTGCTAGGTATGTCAAAATTCCAGCTGTAATTTTCCTTTGAATATAGAAGTGATAGAACTGAATGTTTGATTCCATAACCATGCATAATTCTGTGTGTTCTTTGCATTGATTTACTTGATCTGATCACTTTGTTGTTTATTAGTGTTTGGTTTTTTATTTTGAGCTGAATGTTTCAAGCTAAGCTTATTTGTCAATTAGCTAGTTGTTATTGTTAGTGATTTGTTTTCATTAATAGGATAATAATTGAAATATTTTCATGTTTAAACATTCCATGATACTGATTCACTAGTCCAGTTAGTAAGCTCATAAGGATGAAGAATAAATCTTGCTTACTGTTGACACCTTTAATCTCTGAGGATGGAGTTTAAGTGTGGAATTCAAGTTGAAAACAAAAGCATGAGGAGTGATAAGATGATTGTTTAGTTCCTAAGTGTTGTAACACATTTTAACTCTAGAAATAGAGATTTTCAGTGCATAGATGTGTTCAGTAGTGTAAACAAATTTGTATCATAATTTTAGTATTGTGATAGCATTTCAAACGATCATGTGTTAGGGATTAAAGTAGTCTTTAATTAATTTTGTTTCTGTGGTGCATGAAATGATCATGTGTTGTTAGTTGATTGTTCAGTAAATGTTGGGCCTGATTTTAGGTCTGGCCCCACTACAAAAAAACTAAAATTAGCTACGAACATCGTCGCTAATATGTCACTAAAACGCTCGTAGCTAGTAGAATTTCTTGATAATTCGATGCTAATCCGTCGCTAAATGAGATTTGCGATGAATTTTTTTGTTTAGCTACAGAATTTGTCTGCCACGTCTAACCATAATCCATGGTCTTTCACAATTAGACCCGAAATTAGAAAATATGAATTAACCCATGAACACTCATAGAATGCGTTAGGCGCAATTTAATTTCTTATCGTGGTTATGCACACATTCGCGTGACATAGCTATTATCCCAGAAATAAATCAAGATACGCGTTCTCACAACTTTGGCCAAAAACTATCTTAATAATTAATAAAGGTGTTATTAATTATGTACACGTACGCATGACACGATTTTAGCCAACTAAATAAAACAAATTTCATACATGTGATATGTTTCGAAAGATAAATCCATAACGCCATAATTAAAAGTGGTAAAAGGTAAAACGCACTTAGTTTTTTTTAAAATATGTAGTTAAATAATTAATTAATCCATGTATGATTAAAAAGTCCGTGCTAAAACTACGGAATCCGAGAATGCCTAATACCTTCTCCCGGATTAACAAAATTCATTACCTGGTCTTCTGTGTTTCGCGCAGTTTTTTAAAAGGCGTTTTCGGGGCGAAGCGCACCAAAAATGCCTTGAGGTGATGATATGGGGCGGAAGTCTCAAGAGGCGTATGCCCAACAATTCGGGGCGTAAGCCCAACAATTCGGGGCATACACCCGGGCGTTCGGTGTGCGTTTTTTAGTGAGGCGTAAGCCCCAAAGATTTTCTCAAATTAAAATAAAATTTGTTTAATAAGTCCTTAATATAACACCTAAATTCTCAAAAGTCAGCTTGGTAATTACTCAAAAGTTTTAAAAAGGAATTGAAATGTATTAAATTTAAAATTCAAGACTTTTTTTCATTGATTGAACCCCTAATTCATGGTCTTTCCAAATTCTTTATCTTGTCCGCTAGTTTGCTAATAACTCCCAAAGCAACGAATATTCAATATTTTTACAAATACAGTGAGAACTCCATTCTCCTTCATAGCAGCAAGTTCAAAGTTCAAATTGCACGGTAGTCATCCTTTTTGTTTCTCAATATAGAAAACTTTATTCTTTTAGACTCGAGTTACTTGTGCCTATAAATAGCGTATAATAGATTGTTTTGACTACTTTTTTGTGGGGATGGAGCACATGTATGTATGTATGTATGTATGTATAATTTTATGTAATTTTATGTGTTTATAATTACTGTAATTATGTTATTTTATAAATTATGAAAAATTAAATACCTACGCCCCGTGCCCCGGGGCTTACGCCTCGCTGGGGGCATATGTAAAATGCCTCACCTAACGCCCACGCCTTTTAAAACACTGGTTTTGCGGACTTTAAACAAAGTCAATTTCCTTGATTTGGGATTTTTAAAACAAACCGGTGACTTGGGACACCATAATAATTATTTCCAAGTGGTGACTAATTAATCTTGTTTTTAATAATGTCACTTTAATTGAAAAAACTCCTTATCTTCGAAAAAAGAAGGTGTGACAGTGATAACAGACCTCGGTTCGCGGGAAAGAAAATTGCCAAATTCTTTGAGAAATGGAGTATTAAAAGGATACTCTCAACCCCATACCATCTAGTGGGTAACGGGCAAGCAGAATCCTTCATTAATTCCATACTAAACATCATGAAGAAAAAGCTCGAAGACGCCAAGGGACTGTGGTCGGAAATGCTACCAGAAGTATTATGGGCCTATCGAACAACTCTGAAGACGAGCACAGAAGAGACGCCCTACACTTTGGTCTATGGGACCAAGGCAATAATACCGGTCGAGGTCAGAGAACCCAGCCTAAGGTACTCCTATGAAAGCGTCACGATTAACGACGAAAGCAGAAGGCAGGAACTCTACGAAATCGACGAACAAAGAGATATGGCTTACATAAGAATGGTCGCCTAAAACCCACAAGAAGAATGTTATTACAACAGGAAATAAAATATATGGCCGCTTAAAGTCGGGGACTACGTACAGAAAGCCAAAACTAAGACGAGCAAAGATCCCCAAGAAGGCAAGCTGAGAATAAACTAGGATGGTCCGTACAAAATCACACCCTAGGAGAACAAGGGTTCATTCCAACTAGAAAAAATGGAAGGAAAGCTACTACCAAACAACTGGAACATCAGCCACCTCAAATACTTCAACTTCTGACAGAAAAAGTGTTCTCCAAGTCGTACTATTTTTTCCCTCACTTGAGTTTTGTCCCATTCGGCTTTTCTCAAGGAGGTTTTTAACGAGACGACGAAGGGAACACTTCGAGTCAAAGTACGCGAAGGTAGGATCATGGTTACTATTTCATTGCTCTACCTCTCAATACTCTCAAGGTAAACCTATGAAGGACTAGATAGACTTGGACTGGAACTGGGACTGGGACTAGGACTGGAACGCCAGCCAACACCCAAAATCTGTAATTTTGTCCAAGTATGTAACCAAAGAAATAATGATAAAGCAATAAGAAACTTACGCTTATCAGCACACTTTTTTCGTGTAAAGGTTATGTTCGACCCTTCTAGAACAAACACCTACTGGCTCTCCGCCGCAATTTAATGAAAGGTTATGTTTGACCCCGCTCGAACAAACACCCACCGACCCTCGGCTGCAATTTAATTGAAGGTTATGTTTGACCCTGCTCGAGCAAACACCTACCGACCCTTGGCCATGACTTAACGAAAGGTTATGTTCGACCCTGCTCGAACAAACACCCACTGGCCCTCGGCCGCAATTTATGAAAAGTTATGTTCGACCCCGCTCGAAAAAACACCCACCGGCCCTCAGCCGCTATTTAATGAAAGTTTATGTTCGAACCCGCTCGAACAAACACTACTGGCCCAAGACCGCAATTTAATTAAAGTTATGTTCGACACTCAAACAAACACATATAGCCCTTGGCCGCGACTTAACGAAAGGTTACGTTCCACCTCGCTCAAACAAACACCTACCAGCCCTCGATCACGACTTAACAAAAGGTTATGTTTGACCTTGCTCAAATAAACACCCACCGACTCTCGGCCACGATTTAATGAAACATTGTTTTCGACCTCGTTCGAATAAACGCCTATCGGCCCTCGGTCACTTCTCAACGAAGAAACAAAACTATACACAAGTACATAAAATTAACTATAGGAATATAAGAAGATGCAAGGAACAACATTGATATTTTATATACTTAAATAGGTTACAAAAGGCTCGTGAATACACTGGCAACAAATAGACAAAAAGTAAAAAAAAACAACTAATGGTTACCTCCATCGTGGCCTTCAACATCCTCGGCAGCTCAATCTTCAGCATGATCACCACCCTGACCGCCAACTCTGTCACCATCTCGGCCCCCAGCGCCTTCTCCATCCTCGCCCGGAGGGTATATGGAATCGTACCAGGCTTCGTCCTCAAGGTGATCTATAGCATCCACGTCACCCTCATCTTCTTCATCAGGACGAGGAGTAGCCGGAGCATAATCACACGCAATCCAAGCCTCACGAGCTTTGGTACGAGTACCCTCAAAATCTGCAGCTGAAACAGAGCCCGCCACATGCAACTCGCGAAGTACATCCATCCAGGCTTCGTCATGAATCCACACTTCGTACAAATCACAAGGAATGTTGGGGAAGCCGAAAATCACAGACGAAGATGGTCGTTCAAGAAGTTTAGCATTCTCAACCTCCAAAGCAGCTACTCGATCGTAAATCTTAGAGGTCTCTTTCTCCAACTCCTAATCCTCTCATTGAGCCGCTCCTATTTGAAACTTGTTGTTGCTAAATCATTTTCTCGCTCGGAGAAGAGAGTTTGGATCACCACCTCAAGAGACTCCTCCTTCCTTAAAGCCTCCAACCGAGCGAACCCCATATTCTCTAACTTTTACTTCTTCTTAGCAATCTCGCCACTAAGAGTGTCCACCCTAAATTAACACTCCTCGAGTTGGCCCCGCGGCAAGACCACCTGAGCTTGAAGATCACTGCACTGGGCTTCGACCCCCTTGATGATTTCGAGCTCTTTCTCCTTGCTCCTCAACGTCCCCTCCAAGATGATGCACTTCCCCACCATCGCATTAAATCCTCATCTCTTGCCTTCAAGGCATCCCTCAGTTGGCGCACATTGTCGCATTCGCGGAACCGGCTCCAAAGCGCACGTACTTCTCATGGCACCTGAAGTACTTTTCCTTCAACTTCACATAAATATCTTTGCATCTCTGCTCCATACGAGCACTCTCAGTCTCAAGGATGACCGTCAACAAAGCAGATGAAGTTAGAACCTACGAAAGAAAAAAACCTAAGGAAAATAACTCATATCAAATGTACTTACCTCAAGGGCGAGGCTGGCAATGTTAGGGGTTGTCATCTTCTTGAGGGTCGTACCGTCCACTTCAAAATAAATAGGGACAAGGGAAGGGATAAACTTCTCTATATCCACAAGAAGATTACGGTCCATCAGGATTGATATAGTCCTCGAACCTCCTTCTAACTTCACTTCAAGTTGAGTAAGCCCTTCGTCGATCATCCTCAACTCATCTACGTTCGTGTCGAAGTCAGATCCAACATCCTCCTCAACGACGGCCTTCCCCCTATCATCGGTCTAGGAAGGCACGTCCGACGCGACCCTAGAAGAAGAGGCCTCTCCACGCCTTGAAAGAATAGGACTATCATTGTCGACCACGTCTTCAACCGCCTCCCCGCAAGACGCATACTCGATTCCTCTAAACAAGGGCCTTAAGACTTGCCTCTGAGCTCTCCCCGATATGCATTATGGTCATTTCCCTAAGGACAAGGCCACTATCTCCTATGATGGCGGTTGTTGGTCTCTCTTCCTCAACGTCCATGGACCTCCTCTTACGAGGCATCAAACATCTATCTTCAGGCGAGACATCTTCCGCATCAATTAGCGAATAAGGTCGGGAGGAAGGAGTCACAGAAGGAATGGAGACGGGCTCCCAAGTTATGGTAATCGAGGTCAAGATTGGAGCAAAACATACAGTGGTCGTAATAGGAGTCGAAGTCAAAGAGGCGCAGCCGCCCTAAGGAAATAAGGCACTGGTGCTCGCCTTCTCAGGAACCCTTGCCTGAAAAATAGACAACACTAAGTCAACAAAATGAATCTGCATATAATAGGAGATGGATTGGTCGGCGGCCAAGGATAAGAAATTACCAGTTGAAGGGAGAGTAGGCCCCAATTTCTTGAAAAAGCTTGGCCAATCACGGATCCCTATGATTTGAGGAGGAGCCGCTTAACCCAGTTAGAAATATTAGGGGGAAGAGGAGGAGGTTGATTGTTGTTTACAAAGGGGAAAACAAAAAGAAAGGAACATCATCAATCAAAGTTCAGGATTAAAAGTAAGAAAAAAATGAAACAGGGAACTCACGATTGTGGTTCCAAGCTTCAGGAAAGCCACTAACATAGGCCACGACGTCATCGGTCCCGACGAAGAAGAAGTCAAGCCAAAACTAACGATTAGATTTTTCGTCCATTTTAACCGCCAAGAACTTGCCTCATCAGTGGCGGAGATTCAACATCGTCCCCTTATAAAAGCCGGGGGCGAAGTCGACCTAGACAACTCGGCAAATTTGGTCATCATCTTTATCACCTTGCAGACATACAATGCAAGATGAGCCAGGCAAACACGTAATGGCAACAAAATTCCTCCACTAAAAGGAGGAGAGGAAGAGAATAGCCGATAAGAAATGGATATAAATAAAGGGCGTAGTACCTAGGGCGGTGTACCTACACCACATCTCCTCTGGCCGATCAGCTCAACATGGCTAGGAAGGCCGAATTTGTCCTTGAGTTCCGCCAGTTTTTTAGGCTTCATCTATGATTTAAAAATTCCAGGCGCAACATCCACTACTTTTGTAATATCATACCTGGAATCGAGATTGTGCGGGATTATCTCCTCCACCATCGGTAATGCTTCATCCTCAATAATGGTAGAAACACCTTCCCCATGAGAAAGAAACACCTTAGCCAAGGGGGAAATGTGACTTCTCTCTACGGCCTCGGAAGGTACGTTAGACATGATGCGATATAGTGAAAGAGAATAACAAGAAAGAGGGAATGAGTAACAAGGTAAGTCACAGAAACAAAGAGAAAAGAGGGTTATGCAAAGAAGATGAAGGGGAAGCTACTTCTTGAAGAGAAAAAAGAGTTTGAAAAGTTCTAGAATTGACAAACCTTCTCTTATTTATAAGATTTGAGAGGCACCGTAATCGAATCGGCGGGTCATGATTAGCACAGAAATCGAAACAACATAGACAATCAAGAGTCACACCTGAACGATACAACGCGTTGGGAAACGACGTCATTATGATACATGACGGCATGACGTCACTTCTTCTCTTGGACCAGATGGCTCCAACAGACTTCCCGGGTAACTCAAAATTCAAAATATGTAGTCCTCCGTAAACCACGTAGCCCCGTTTCAACGACCACGACCTCAACCAACTCTATAAAATCAAATTATGAACGACATTGTCCGCAAGAACGACCTCGATAAGTGTAGGGACTAAATTAATGTGTCAAAATCCATTCTTGGTCGAAATAGTGTTAGTAAGACATTCTTGGGATGCCACGCGTCAAAATAATCTAATCATCAATGCAAGTGTAACGACCCGGCCGGTCGTTTCGTATATTTTGCACTATTATTCCTGTTTTTGCCTTGTCATGTATTGGTTATACTGTGTATGAGGTGTTGGAGTCGGATGGTTTGGGTTCGGAGCGGTTGTGGTGAGAATTGAGACACTTAGTCTTTTAAGGTAGCCTTGTAGTTGGAAAAGTCAACTGGGAGTTGACTTCTTGGTAAGCGATCTAGGAATGCGGATTTTTTGGCTCGGATAGCTTTGTTTGGTGATTTGGGACTTAGGAGTATGTTCGAAATGTAATTTTGATGTCCGGTGTAGATTTAGGCTTGAATTGGCAAAAGTTAGTTTTTGGCGATTTCTGGTCAGCAGTGGAAAATAAGCTATCGGGGTCTGAATGGAATTCCGACAGTTGGAACAGGTTCGTGATGACATTTTGGATATGTGTGCAAATTTTCAGGTCAATCAGAGGTGTTTTGGATGGTTTCGGCATCGTTGGTGGAATTTAAAATTTCAAAGTTCATAGGCTTGAATTTGATGTGATTTTGATGTTTTTGTATTTTTTTTTTGGTGTTTCAAAGGCTCGACTAAGTTTGAATGAGGTTATGGGATGTGTTGGTATGTTTGGTTGAGGTCCCTAGGGCCTCGGGTGTGTTTCGGGTAGTTAACGGACTTAGTTTGGAAGTTTGGAAGCTGTAGATTTCTGGTGTGTTTTGGTTCTGGTGTTCTCTTACGCGATCGCTTAGGGGTTCCTGCGATCGCGTAGGGTTAGCTATGTGGGGGTCTAAGTTTTTTCATCGCGGTCGCATTGAGATCTTCGTGATCGCGTGGTCAGGGTCGCGATCGCATAAGGTAGTGAGCTGGGTAGGAGCTGAGGGGGATGCTCTTCGCGATCGCATGGTTGTGGTTGCGATCGCACTGGTCTGTGAGGTGAAGGTTCGCGACCGCGTGGAATGTTTTGCGATCGCGTAGAGTATTATAGGAGCCGATTTATTTTTGTGCTCCGTGATCGCGACTGGAAGTCCGTGATCGGGATGAAGGAAATGCCTGGGCAGTATTAAATAGTCAAGTTCACGACCCTTCTTCACTTTTCCACCATTCTTATACGGGATTGAAGCTTTTGAGAGGGATTTTTGAGGAAACCAAAGAGGAATCACTTGTAGGTAAGATTCTTGACTTCATAACTCGATTATATGTGATTAAAGACCTAATTAGTGGTGATAATTTGGGGAAAATCAGTGTAAAAGGGGGTAATTAGGGCTTGAGATTAAGAGACCTTCTAATGGGGATTTGAGGGGTCGTCATTTGAACTCCGATTTCAGTGTTCTTGATATGTATAGACTCGTGAGAGGATGAGGATAATTATGGAGTAAATTTTATCGAGTTTTGAGACGTGAGCACGGGGGTCGGGTGTGGCCAATTTCGGAAATTGTGCCTGATTTTGATAGTATTTTATTGGGTTTCGTTTCCCTAGCATATTTTGATGTTATAAATCTGGTTTAGATAGACTCGGAGAATTTAGGAGCCGATTCGGAGGGACAAGAGTATTGAGGAGTAGCCTTTCGGGCTGGTTTGAGGTAAGTAATGACTTTAAATCTTTTCCTGAGGGTATGAAATCCTGGACTTAGCATCTTCTCACTATTTTGGAGTGATGCACACACTGGATGACGAGTGGGTGGCGTGCACTGATTGGGGACTTGGACTTGGTCCTTCTCGTGGACACTATGGGTTGCGTAGTTATTTCTAAAATCATATGGTAAATTGTGTTTTAAGACTACTACAATATTCTTGGGTTGTATGCCATATTTGGGGCCTTGTGACGACCTGTTTAAACCCCTTGGGGGCCGTTTAATGTTTTTCCTCACTGGGTTAACTTATGATTTACACTCAGTCATATTATGCTTAGCTGATTTCAAAACTTAGTCTTAGTTGCACTATTTTAAAATATAAAATGTTATTTTGGGTCGAGTACCCCATTTTACTGATAGTCCGAGTGGCTTTTTTAGATATTTTTGACTGAGTGAGGCTGAAGGGCCTGATTGTGAGGAGATGATATTGGATCGGGTTGCACGCCGCAATATGATTTTGACTTAGTGAGGCCGGGGGCCTGATTGTGAGGATATGATATTGGATCGGACTGCACGCCGCATCATGTTTATGATAGGTCGAGTGCCTGAGAGTGATTTGATGCCATAATTTGGCTTGATTTTAGCACTTGGGCTGTAGGAGCCCCTCCGGAGTCTGTACACCCCCAGTGAGCGCAGGTACCTACCGAGTGCGAGTGACGAGTGTCGAGTGATGAGTGATTGGGAGGCATGAGTGACAGTGAGGTTGCCCGAGGGGCTGATGCTGAGTGATTGTGAGGTATGCTGAGTGACTGATTCTGAGTGGTGATTTGCCCGAGGGGCAGTTTATGATTCTTGTTTCACTGAGTGACTATTTACGATTCATTTCATCTTTAAACTAATACTTCATGGGTATTTTACTGAAGTCATTGGAAATCACAATTTTTCAAAAGAGTTTTACTGAAATTTGCTTTTAAGGCGTACTGATTTGTTGTGTACACTGTTGGAAAGAAAGGTTGTTTTATTGTGACTTGATGATTTGATTATGTGTGTTTCTTACTGCTCAAGACCTGATTTATTTTCATTACTACTTATTTGGCGTACTCATCATTACTCCATGTACCTCTGTGTGCAGATTCAGGTGCTGGTGTCGAGCACTAGTTTTTTTATTACGCATGGAGCCGGAGTTGGGACATCGAGGTAGATGTTCAGCGCTCACAGCATCTCTGCTTCCCTTCCTTGTTTTGTATTAGTTTTCCTGTTCCAAGATTTATGTATTGTGACAGTGGTATTATTGGTAGTATTCTTAGATGCTCATGACTTGTTGGCTCCAGATCTTGGGGAGGGTTATAGACTGTATATTTTGCTTGTTTTGCTTAAAAATTCAGGAATTCTATATTTTTGTGAAACGTTGAAAATGAATTGAGAATTTTGAAAAGAAAATGTAATTATGTGATTGTTGGCTAGCCTAGTTCCACGATAGGCTCCATCACGGTCGGTTTAGGATTTGGGGTCGTGACAGCAAGTTGTGGTCTAAGAGTTAGCAAGACCGTGGTCGAAGATTTGGCGATCTTCGTGGTCGAAGAGTCAGCAAGACCGAAGTTGAAGAGAAGTCATCAAGGACAAGGCCGAGGCCGAGCACCCTTAACGGGGTTGTAACGGCTAGTTTCGAGATATAACCCACTGGCAGTTAGACTATCACTCTCTCCCCAATCAATCGCAGTAACTGGCTGTAAGAGAGCTGACTGTCTACTATTTATGTCATGCCTTGGCAGGTGAATATGAGAGAGAGGTTGTAAGTGCATTCTCTCCTTCTTCATCTTCTGGAAAGCACTCTTTGAGCATGCTGACAGAATGATTGACACTCACATCTCTCTCATTTTCAGTGATTTCGCTACAGTTTACTAGCGCATTCCTAGACTAAGACTACGACATTGAAGAAGCAAGCTCACTCTCATTCCAGGAATCAGAGGANTACATAATTCATGTATATTTTTATTTGGAAAGCGGTTGTAATTATATTTGATCGACGAACAAATGTGTTACAACATTTATTTGGTATGTTTTGTCAGGAACGTAGGAGATTACATATTGACATGGGTGATTTGCACAAATAGGATCATTTGATGTTGCCGTTTACATTTTGACCCTCGATAAGAAATATCTTGGAAAAATAGCCTCTGATCAGAATTTTGGGTTGCACTCTTGAATCGCCAGAATTATTCATATGGTACTCGCCATGATTTGTAACAAAACATGGCAAGGCAATCCCCAGAATATTTCATACGGTAATCACGAGGAATTGCCACAAAAATGTAGAAATTCCCAGAATTTCATATGGGAAAATTCTAGCAATCGCTAGCAACGCTTCTCAATATTCTGGCTGAAAACTATTTTTCCAAGATTTTTTACCGGGTCAAAGTTCAATATCCGATCCTAAATGGTCCACCTAGCATAATTTTTACTAATGTCAGAGATGTCTAAAGGCCCGGTCTAACCCAACTCAGCCTCGTTGGACAGTGGGTTAATTTGGGCTGATAAAAGTATAGGCCAACCCGCCCATGGTTGAATTTTGAGAAATTTTCACAAACCACTATTGTTTAGTGGTTATTAGCTAGTTGTAGCTACCATTTACTATATTATTTTTTATAACTATGTTTTCAGATTTTTTTTAGAGTGTATTCGATGTATTTAAACTACTGTATTCATGAATATAGTAGCATTTCTAGGCGTGAAACATGGGATTACAGCTAGACAGATTTTTGTATTCAACTGTATTCATGGCGTGAAACATGGGATTATAGCTAGACAGATTATTGTATTTGACTGTATTTACGGCGTGAAACATGGGATTACACTATTTTTAAACGGAAAGTGAATCAATTAACACAATAGACTCCTAATATAGCTCAACAAATTCAATTATAACATACAAATTTTGTATTTCCAGTTATAAAAAAGATTCTCAACCGAAAAACACCCCAAAAACATAGCAATCTTCAGAGAAATTATATAATACATCTGAATACATAAATTATATTAANGTTTTGCTTAAAAATTCAGGAATTCTATATTTTTGTGAAACGTTGAAAATGAATTGAGAATTTTGAAAAGAAAATGTAATTATGTGATTGTTGGCTAGCCTAGTTCCACGATAGGCTCCATCACGGTCGGTTTAGGATTTGGGGTCGTGACAGCAAGTTGTGGTCTAAGAGTTAGCAAGACCGTGGTCGAAGATTTGGCGATCTTCGTGGTCGAAGAGTCAGCAAGACCGAAGTTGAAGAGAAGTCATCAAGGACAAGGCCGAGGCCGAGCACCCTTAACGGGGTTGTAACGGCTAGTTTCGAGATATAACCCACTGGCAGTTAGACTATCACTCTCTCCCCAATCAATCGCAGTAACTGGCTGTAAGAGAGCTGACTGTCTACTATTTATGTCATGCCTTGGCAGGTGAATATGAGAGAGAGGTTGTAAGTGCATTCTCTCCTTCTTCATCTTCTGGAAAGCACTCTTTGAGCATGCTGACAGAATGATTGACACTCACATCTCTCTCATTTTCAGTGATTTCGCTACAGTTTACTAGCGCATTCCTAGACTAAGACTACGACATTGAAGAAGCAAGCTCACTCTCATTCCAGGAATCAGAGGAAGGCATTCTGTCCGGTAATGAAATTAAAAGTTTCCGGCTTGCTTTCTCTCTTTTCTTGCAAATATTCTAGTGAATATTCTTTGCATTTGTACGTTAGGGTTTTTAGGAATATATTCCCTATAATAGAAAGAGATACAATGATAGGGACATGTGAAATTCATTTGTAGAATACACACTTTGACTTGAGAAAGAGAATCAGATCTCATTGTTATGATAAAAACATCACCTTTTCGCTGAGATCCTTATCTATACTTTTTTACTAGATCCGAGAATAACCCGAGTATTCAAAGGATTGTCTATCATTCATCATTGTTAGAAAGAACATCCACGTATTCCATCATTTCTTGGTTGGCTCATTCATTCTATTCACTTAAATGCCTTTTATTGCTATTCATTGATATTGAATGCTACTCTATTGCCTTTGATTGCTAGAATATTTATTGCATGCTACCGCCACTGTCCGACCATATCTACATAGAACTTGTTGATTTTTCAAGATCTCCGTCTTAGGGATATTATTGTTAGCTACGATTAACCCTCATTTATATAAATTTAATTATTTGAACCAAGATCTATATATTTTGGTCAAACAACTATATTTTCTAAGTTACACATAAAAAAAATATGAACATATTTATTTATGGGATTTTTAAACANGTTTATACATAATTCATGTATATTTTTATTTGGAAAGCGGTTGTAATTATATTTGATCGACGAACAAATGTGTTACAACATTTATTTGGTATGTTTTGTCAGGAACGTAGGAGATTACATATTGACATGGGTGATTTGCACAAATAGGATCATTTGATGTTGCCGTTTACATTTTGACCCTCGATAAGAAATATCTTGGAAAAATAGCCTCTGATCAGAATTTTGGGTTGCACTCTTGAATCGCCAGAATTATTCATATGGTACTCGCCATGATTTGTAACAAAACATGGCAAGGCAATCCCCAGAATATTTCATACGGTAATCACGAGGAATTGCCACAAAAATGTAGAAATTCCCAGAATTTCATATGGGAAAATTCTAGCAATCGCTAGCAACGCTTCTCAATATTCTGGCTGAAAACTATTTTTCCAAGATTTTTTACCGGGTCAAAGTTCAATATCCGATCCTAAATGGTCCACCTAGCATAATTTTTACTAATGTCAGAGATGTCTAAAGGCCCGGTCTAACCCAACTCAGCCTCGTTGGACAGTGGGTTAATTTGGGCTGATAAAAGTATAGGCCAACCCGCCCATGGTTGAATTTTGAGAAATTTTCACAAACCACTATTGTTTAGTGGTTATTAGCTAGTTGTAGCTACCATTTACTATATTATTTTTTATAACTATGTTTTCAGATTTTTTTTAGAGTGTATTCGATGTATTTAAACTACTGTATTCATGAATATAGTAGCATTTCTAGGCGTGAAACATGGGATTACAGCTAGACAGATTTTTGTATTCAACTGTATTCATGGCGTGAAACATGGGATTATAGCTAGACAGATTATTGTATTTGACTGTATTTACGGCGTGAAACATGGGATTACACTATTTTTAAACGGAAAGTGAATCAATTAACACAATAGACTCCTAATATAGCTCAACAAATTCAATTATAACATACAAATTTTGTATTTCCAGTTATAAAAAAGATTCTCAACCGAAAAACACCCCAAAAACATAGCAATCTTCAGAGAAATTATATAATACATCTGAATACATAAATTATATTAATAAATACATATGAATACATTCATGGAATAGAGAGACAGTGAATACAATAAACTACATAGAATACAACGGGATACATTGAAATACAATGAAAAAAAGACAATGAATACAATGAAATACATAGAATACAACGAGATACATTGAAATACAATGAAAAAAAAGAAAATGAATACAATGAAATACATGGAAATACAACGAGATACATTGAAATATATTAACAGAAAACAAGAGACAATTTTGTCTGCTTCCATTAGATCCGTTTTGCTCTTTTCCAAGACCTTGTATCGAGAAGCTTTTTTGTCGAAATTTCTTGGTAGCATCCTACACATACTGTCAATTTGTAGCTGCCAATTTGTAGCTTCTTGTATTTAGAAAATTTTTTGGGCAGAGAGTCTGGGCAGCATCCTATTCATTGTCGAAATATTTGACTGCCTTTTTGTGCCTGCCATTACTATTTCTTCAGGGAACGAACACTAATTGCTAATACCAGCACTTGAACTCGTGAATAATGATAGGGCATGACCACAATGTCTCTTGCAAAGAAAAAAAAAAAAAAACAAGAACATACGCTAGGGTTTAATAAGGAGGTAGTTTTATATAAAGAATGAGAGAGAAAAATATTAGAGAGAGTGTTTAATGGCTTAATGATAGGAAGTGATCAAAAATAAATATTCTTTTATAAAAATTAAAAGGTAACTATATGAGATAATTTTTTAAAAAAGTATTTATTTATAATAAATAAAGTGTCAACATTTGATATAGGAGGTAACTAATCCTTGAATTTTGTTGTGGCCCAATTCATATATGAATTTTTTTTGTCGATGTCCTTAAATAGATAGTAATAATTTTGATCGCTCAGATGGAATTCAATGCAAGAACATAGTTCGAAGTTACATAGATGGTTAGAGTTGATAGGTTTGCTGATTTGCTCTATTGCCTGGTGCACAATTAATGAATGCATTTCAAAACATTGGTTCACATCTCTTAAAGATATATCTGCATATTCTGCATGTTAGATCCGCATAGTTATAGACCGTAGCAGGTCCGTACGCAGGACCTTTTGTAAGATGTGTCGAAATTTAAAGTGATGAAAAAATTATTACAATAAATATGGGATATAAGAAATAGAGATGAGCAACACCACCAAATCCTGTCACTTAGAAATTACAAGTTATAGAGGATGAGAACTTTTTCGTAGTTACGGTTCATGGAAGAGGACACAGTTATATATTTTTTTAAACAAAAGAGACTTCAAAGAAAAAAATGCAAAGAAAACGCGTACGAAGTCGAACTGCATATCTCGACGTTGCAAGAGAGGCGTTTGACCATCAGACCAGACATTATCTTTTGTTTAGCAGTGTCATATGATTTATATCTATACCTTTTGCACAATATTTATATGTGTAATAATTAAAGTTTTCCGAGAAAACGGTGTCGGATGACACCGCTTGAACTAGGGTGCATCCGCCCATGGACCGTAGTGTTTGCATTCAGTTAATTGGCTATTTCGACATCATTTAATGAATAAAATAAAATAACCTATGTCAGCAGTTCTTAATAGTGTCAGCTACACCGTTTCATTGATTTTTTTTACTAAATATATAAGTTTAAATAATAAGTAAAAATAAAAATATCGAATATAAATATAAAAATATATTGCTTGTTATTATAGTAATTCTATTTTTTGTTTTAAATTATTGACTCCACTTATAAAAAATTATGCATACAGTATTGATGGGCAGACAGGGAAGTTGTACGTGTTACTATCAAACTTAGAACCACATACTATATAACTAAATGATTCACCAATATATATATATATATATATATATAAAGTTCATCCTCTCTATCACAAATAATTGGCACGATCCAAGAATCACAAATCGTGATGGCACCTAACTTGACCAGCTAGGTAAGCCAACTAACCAACAATACAAGCCAAATGAAATTATAGGAAAATAGAGAAGGAATAGTTGAACTTTTACATATTAATTCAAGAACTAGTAGTACAAATCATGAGCTTCTAAGACTTACAAATTTACAAGCTGATACAAATAATTACATGAACTCGCTCGAGCGATCAAAACATCAAAATAGCCTCTAAAATCACGAATCGGACGCCAAAACGCATGAAGATCGAAGGGAACTTCAAGAACTTCTAGAATCGCATCCAAACATCTGAACCCTATCAAATCAATTCCAAATGCCGCCAAACTTTGAAGGCAAGTTCTACATGACAAGGCGAACGTACTCGGGGCTTCAACACATGCACAACAACCTCGAAACGCTGAATCGCACCTCAAGTCAAAATTAATGAACTTTGGAACTTCGACTTCTATAATTGTTGCCGAAACTTATCAAAACACGTCCGATTGACCTCAAATTTTGCACATACGTCCCATTTGACATTGCGAACTTATTCCAACTTTCAGAATCGGAATTCGACCCCGATATCAAAAAGTCCACTACCGGTCAAACTTCTCAAAAATCCAACTTCCGTCATTTCAAGACTAATTCGACTACGTACCTCCAAAGTACTATCCGTACGCGCTCGTACGTCCAAAATCACCCAAGAGCTGATGGAACCCGCGAAACTCCATTTCGAGATCCAATGCTAAAAGGTCGGACTTGGTCAACTCTTCCAACTCGAAGCTTAAATCTTGAAGCTCATTCTTCCAAATCAATTCCAGATAACTTGAAAACCAACACCAACGATTTACGCAAATCAAAATACATCATGCGGAGATACTCGAGCCCTCAAACCACCGAGAAAAGTGCAAATGCTCAAAACGACCAATCGGGTCGTTACAATAATAATGAATACATCGGTATTTCACGCATACAAATTTTAGTACTACGTCCGTTCACTTTTACTTGTCCATGTGTTTATGCACTCCTTTTTATAAAAAATAAATAAAGTATATATTTTACAATTTTACTCGTAATAGTGATAGCATTTTCAAAAGTCTTGAGAAATGATCTGGGGATTGAGTAATTAATGATAATGGTAAAACAAGAAAAGAAAATTGTCTTTCTCTTGAGTTAGTATAGTGAATAAGTAAAAGCGAAAATTTATTTTTAATATAGTGGACAAATAAAAGTGAACGGTGATAGTAGTATTATTGAAGAGGGCGTAAAAATTTCTTCCTAGAATAATGTGCTTTATAGCGACTTTAATTACTACGAGAAACATCCCAGTAAAGCATGAAGATTAATGAAACCGAATATTAACTTGGAGTTGGAGACAAAACAAATATGGTTGTACAGTAATTCTCAAATTCTCACCGATGTTTGTTCTTTAAAGTTGAGGCCTAACTTTACCTTTTTTTTGTGTGGTTAAATTTAAACTAAAAAAAATTATCCCAACCATTCACCTCAAATGAATGGATGCAAAACATTTACGTTGCAAATACAAAATTAGGATTTGAACTTATGGGTTTCAATTTCGAATTCTACCACGACCTATTTGATTATTTGGGTTTGTAATCAATTATTCGTACTTATTTACTGATTTTTTTTTTACATACAGAGAGTCTGAGCAAAAATATTATGTTCAGATGAATCCATCACTTATACTTTACATCTGAAAATAATTATAAGATCGACTCCGCTCTTCAAGAAATTGCTAATTCCATACCTTATATGTGTAATTTCATACGTGTAAACTTGATCTTTTTGCAGTGACTTTCTCTTGAATACATATGATAACTATTAACTAGGGTTGGGTGATAAATGATTCCTTCTTGCCAATATATATATATATATATATATATATATATATATATATATTCTCACTTTAATTTTTAATTCTTACTATTTGATATGAAAATACTGAGTGTAAATAAGTATTATCTGTCATGCTATATTTCTTCTCATTTCATTTGATAGGTAATTCTACCTCTTCAATTCCCCCATCCCCAATCTTTATCTCATTTCATTGGACATGAATATAAATTTGTATTATTTTTGAAATTTTGTGAGAGGTCTAAGTGAAAATTTTTGGAAAAAAGCTTTTTAGAGTTTTTCAAATTTTTCGAAAAATTTTAAAATTTATCTTCAAGTAAAAATTGATAATTTTATGGCCATTCCGGAAAAACGTAAAAAAATTCTTGTGTCCAAAAGGAGTCCTAATAACCAACGGTTGGAAAGACCAAGAATACACATGACGAAACAACCAACAGCTTTAATTGGGGAGATGGGTGTAGACTATCAACTGCTGTTGGCATATTTGTAGTAGTATCATGTTGATATGTGTTGTAGCCAGCGGTTTTTTAATCATTTTCCCATTTTCAATAATCGTAGACATAATTAACTTCTAATGGATTTATTCGAATCGCAAAGTTACATGGCGTAAAACAAAGATATATTGATCGGGCATATTATGTATAATGATTTTCCATTCAAAAAATAAATAAAAAGATAAAAGGAAAAGTCATTCCATTCGACAAAAGACCCACATCCGAGTTTCATAATTTTGGTTTGCTATTTCGATTATTAATTTTCTACCCCTGAAATAATTAATCAAGAATTAGTTATGAAAATAAGATTTTTACACCGAAAATGATAACCTTATTGTTTACCTCGAAATACGAGTAACAAAATTTGTTATGTGGTTATAAGGATACGTGATTTGATTCAATACTAATTAGTAAAAGGCTAAGTAAGTAAGTGAATCATATGATTTATATGGATCAAACCCGTGTAACTGCAAGTTAATGACCTCGATCTGGATTGGACTCAAGAACAGTTGTTGATAACAATGAGAACAACAATAATAACATGAACAACTTGAATACCAAGAGCTAACAGTAAATAAAAGGGATGTTTGTATTCAGTAGTGTAAATGAGAACTTGAATGCGATGACAATAGTGATGATGTATCCTACAAATGAATAGGGTTCCTCTTTATATAGTAGAGGAAACCTAAATAAGGAATGATTCTAATTGGGAAGTAAAATACATGATTGGCATTGTTAACCGTTAATAACTCTACCGGCTCTGAGATTCTCGCCGGGATTGATGATTGAGCGCGGATATTTCGTGATTTGGTTACTGTGATGTCGATCTAGTCTGACCTCGATATTTCAGCCTCCCTATTTGCTGAGCTCGAACATACTTCGATTCCTAATTTAAAATCGAGACATACTCCTCGACCTTTCAGGATCGGACGTCTTCCATTTTTACCGTACACAGATAGTCCCCGCGTTTCTTTGAATGAATAATAAGAAACAATTTGAGCCTCGATTTTCTCCATACCTCGACCATGACGTGATTCTTATGACGTAGGCAATAGATGTGACCAAAATGTCCCGTCGGTTCGGTCCCCAAGAGCCATAAGTGCATGTTAGCCGTTGGTTGGCCACTAGCGGCACTGAACCGCCGTTTTGAACCTATAAATACCAGCTCTATAATAGATTCAAAGTTTTACTTTGCTATGATCACAACCTTCTGAGCACACAAACCCTTTCGTTTCCTTCTCACCGTCGTTCATCAAACCACCATTTCTCCTACCGGAACCACCAACCCAATATCCTTTCTTTTGCGCTCAACTCGTATACCAATGGTAAAGACCTCCAAGACAGTACAACAAAAGGAGAAATCTCCATCTTCTTCATCTCAATCGGCCAGCGATAAAATGCCGGTAGAACCGGCTGTTCACGAATACATGCCCGAATCCTGCATCCTCAGGACCGATTTTAAGGTCGATAATCCCTCATCGGTGTTGGGCCGATGCGAGCACATGTCGGTGTGCATGTGTTCAATTACTAGGGGCCATATCGATACCATGAAAGCAAGCTGCAGGTAGGGCCCGGAGGTGGTGGTGCAAATTCCTTCATCTGAAGAGAGCATCCCCACTCATGTGAAGGGGTTCTTGAGTGTGTAAACTTACCCCTTCACCCTGGGTCCCGTCGACCCCGTGATCTTTGACTTCTGTAAGAGGTATAAGGTTACGCTTGGTCAACTTCACCCCTCGCTTTGGCGCGTAGTGATCATGTTGTTCTACTACTCCAACGAGGCGGGGGGGGGGGGGG